>PNEQ01016905.1:18431-36725 GCA_003012365.1 Medauroidea extradentata
ACCACCTCCCTAGCTGGTCACGAGGGGAGGAGTCCAGCCAATGGCTTTGCTAGTTGTTACAGTGTAATAGATATGTAGTAATTAAGAGATCAATAATGTGAACAAGTAAATGAACCATTTTATGTAAATGAATGTAAATAGTGACAAGAAATTAAGCAATGATTTAATAAATACGGTTCTGGCCGGAATTGTTGTCCTCAAGAGGCGGGGCCATCGGGTGTAAGCTGACTCCTGATTGGCCCAAAAGGAACCGGAGCTTGCTGGCCAAGTGACGGGGGGTTTTTGGCGAAAATCAGGAAGAGAAGCGAGCAGGCGTCGGTCCGGGACGGACGTTGTCAAGCGAGGAGGTCGTCGGCGAATCGCAGCGACGGTAGGGCAGAGTGCCACCGTCAGGCGTCGAAGCTAGGCGTCGAGACGCTCAGTATTGTGGGCCGAGGCGCCATCATTGTCGTTGTTTTGGGCGTCGGGACGCCATTTAAGTGTTCACCGAGTCACAAAGTACGTCAGGCCGAGACACCTCTGGGTAGTAAGTGGAGAGAGACAGTGACTGCGCGGCATTTAATATTCCAATTAGTTGCCGGGGCTCCGTGCGCGCGACAGTATTGCTTTAGAGCCATACCGACAAATCGACATAAGTATCGGTCCGCCTCGAGAGGACAGCAGCGACGTGCTACCCAGACAAAAAGACTTGCAACTCTTTCATTATCTAGTAACATAGTATCCAGAACTTGCACACAGCATCAATAGACGACTAAACACCGGCAGAAACAGTTAATAAATAAATATAATATATTTAAAGAAACAAAACAAAAGGAACGTCGTAAATGTGGCGCGCCAACTCAGGGCTCGACGAACCGCACGCCTGAGATAAGACTCTTGTTCAAAACCGCGAGTGACGGGAATCGAAGACGGACAGTTCGGCAACAGTAACGTAAAAAAATTTGCACGCGATACCGCTGTTCTGAACTGTTGTTTGAACACCGCCGAAACGGGGACTAAAGTAGAACTCTGTCGAACCGCAGGTGCTACGGACTGGAGTCGATCGCGGGACGAACGACGAGAGACACACCACGACGAGTGCGGTATCGCAGAGGAACAACGGGACATCACGACACCAGCTACGAGAGACGACGCGGCAGAGGCTACACAACGACAGCAAGGTGCTTGGTGCCTGGACTGGGCATCGAACTGCGGACTCCTGTCTCCGGAGCTCGGCGGCGCGAGGGTCAACGCCTCCAGCTACAGCACCTAGGCAACATCTACAGATTGGTGAGATAAGATATCCATTATTACCTTCAAATTTTCAGAACCAACACCGGTACACCAGAGATTGACGGCCTCCGCTTCGAGTGTGTGTAAGTGCACGATAATCAGCTGTGCGTCGAGTCACAAAACGCCAGATGGTCATCAATTTTTTTTCTTTATTTTTCTTTTACAGTAAAGGGTCGCCTGACACCATTTATTTAAGGAGAACTGGTCGAATTGCCTTGGTAGGTATGGAACAGCAGAATAGTTGGTCAGCTGAGGATGAGGTATCCTTAAGGAATTTGTGTATGGGGGACAACAATATGGCATCGACAGACGAAGGTACAGCATTGGCAGGTGATGTGGCGTGTAACTCCGAGACGAGAGACGAAAGTAACGCAGGTCAGGGTAGCAGAGATAGTCCACAGGTGGTAAAGGTTAACCTGCAAGGTGAGTCACAACTTCAGTGTTTCATGTTGCAAATGCAGGCAATGTTAGAGCGATGATCGGAGCAGACAAGAGTAATGCAAGAACAGACGCGGGAGCAGATAGCAGTAATGCAAGAGCAGACGCGGGAGCAGATAGGAAAAATACGGGGGCAAATCAAGCAATCAAGGCGCGAAACAAGGGCAGAAATTAGAGATGCGATGAGAGAGTACATCAGCCTGGTTGATGATAAATTACAGGCAGTTGAGGATCGCTTAGAGAGACAGGGTGAAGAGCAGTGTGCTACATTAACCACAGAGGTAGGCCGCATAGAAAGTAAAATCAACCGCCATGTAACAGCCTGTATAGAGAATGATCAGGCATTGCGCGAACAAGTTGACGAACAGAACGCCAGAGTAGTAACACAGGTTAATGAGATTACAGTACAGTTAGGGCGCGTTCAAGGGGAAACTAGGAAAACATCCAAGGAAGTTAACGTGTTAGGGCAGTGTGTAGCTGTATTAGAGACGTGGCAAGCCAGCACATTCACGCAGGGTATGGTGACAGGCAGTGGATACGTACAGACGGCAGCTATTCCCAGCATCGATAAGGTAGTGGTTCCATTCTCAGGTAGATCAACGCACGCCCACCCGGTACGACTCATTAAGCGCATGGACAAATATTTGCGCAATGCGTGTGTACCCGAGATACTTAAGGTAGAGTTATTTCTCTCACGACTCGTCGACTCGGCAGAAATTTGGGGACAGCGGATGTCTGAGAAATGGGACGGATATGCGCAGTGTCGTGAAGCATTCATGAGATGGTATTTGAACACCCTCGAACAGGATAAGCTGATCCAGGAAATATTTCAAGGTCGTTACCAGCCCAACAATGGAGTCAGTATAGCGGACTACTTAAGGGAGTGGGTTGAGGAATGCGAGTTTCTTGACACGCCATTTTCACAAGAGATATTAGTACACTACCTAATCAGACATTTGCCACAATATTTACATGACGCAGCTGTCACAGCAGGGGTCAGTGATTGCGAGGCTCTTATTCAAATTGTGGAGAAATTCGAGTACCACTCGGTCGGTCGAGCGCGGTGTCTAACAAGGGAATACACTCACCCTAGACAGGATTTTAAACCGTGGAGAAGCGAAACGCCTAGAGAAAGGATGACTAGAGGCTCGCCGGGTCACAGATTCGACACGCCCCAGCGGGAATTCCGGAGCAGGGAAATGAAAGAATTTCGTCCTTCGGCCCCTCAAGAATACCATGAGAGTGGCCATACAAACAACCCAATCTCCAAACAGGGAAACTTTTGAAGGCCCCAGGTGAATGCCTCCCACTTCCGGAACAGCGCCGACATGTTAGTGAGGTTAGTAAGAGAGTATATGGATGTGAGCTAGAAATGGATATCGATGAAGTAACAAAACCGGAGCACAGAGAGATAACATCGGACACATCGTGGATTGTACCAAAAAAGTCTCCGTCCCTCAGTATACAAATAGGTAATATCTCTGTAGAGGCAATCGTCGACACTGGGGCACAGATCTCTGTGATAGATAAGGGCTTAATTGACGACTTGACCCCTACAGGACAAGTGGGAAAGATGGCAGGCATAGCAGGTATAACATTAGCAGAGAGTATGCGCGCGAAACGAGACAGCGGAACACAGGTACAGTCAACTGTAGGCAAGCACACCACACGAGAGTCGAACAGACACACGCGCGCAGGGACCAGCGGCGGTGCGCACAAAAGATTGTCGCCAAGGCGGCAAGGCGAGACGGGCGCGCATCGCGACAATCATAGCTACGTCTATCCAAGGTGTCCAGAAAAAGTTAAGTGGTACGACAACCAGTTTCGGATCAGCCTGGCATCAAACGCCGACAGATCTTGTAGAGTAGGAATGAGCGCCTACGAGCCTATAGACCCAGGTTAGGCAGGTGTAAGATAATCAGGAACAGATGTGTACAGTTTTATTTTGTATTTTCAGTGTTTTCAGCCAGGGTGTACAGTACTGTAATGTAGGATAGGCAGAACAGAACATAGTTGTAAGATTGCATTTTCTTCTCTAAAGTTACGTCATGAGAGGAGCTGCATGTAGGAAGGCAGACATAGCAGGGGAAGATGACGCCAAGGCGAGTCTGTAGCACAGATGTCTGTAGGAACAGACCGTCGCTTGTCAGCCATGTCAAGCGTCTTTTGTATAGGACAGCTAGCAGAGCGAACGCCAGGGGGTAGGTTACGTCCGGCTCGGACCCAGACAGCAGAGGAGTAGGGGGCGGAGTTAGTTATTGCCGTCTTGGGTACTGCCACACGTGTTAGGAAGCCCGTCCGGCCATTAGTAGACAATAGGAGTCATTTAGTCAGAAGTTTAAGAGGTTTGTTGCAGATGTGGGCTCTCCGACCAGTTCAACCCCACCCACAAAATGGCGTTAGACAGCCGCGAACTGACGTAATCTTGTAAATAGGCATGACCATCCATGGCAAAGTGAAAAAAAAAAATTCAAGCAGGCAAATAAAGCTAAGAAGAGAGAGACTGGGTTAGTATTAGGAAAATGACACCAATGTTGTAATTTCATCAATTTATTAGTATTTTCTGTTGTTAAATAACTTTCATAATAATTTGTGTATATTTTTAAGGAAAATGTAGGGATGAGATGTATTTGTCGGCGGCTTGAGATCTTTTGCGCCCTTTCAACTACGTTTCAGGTCATAAAAGACCTCCGAGGGTATTGTGACAGGCCCATATGGTCGCCACCCCGATTTAGTATATTCAATAGTCATCAGTGTCAACAATCATAAATTAATGTGCAATAATAACTATGTCTTGCGACCATTCATTCTCCTTGTCATTGTATCACGATCACATTGCAATAGTTCTCATCGAAATACCATTACTACACCAAGTTTTATGTTAAAAATAAGAAATTGTATATATTTTGCCTCCTTGTGAAGACGAGGGAGAGACGAGCAGGTGCATAGTGTGTCTTGGGGCCTCACCCCACCCCGCTCGAACCACCTCCCTAGCTGGTCACGAGGGGAGGAGTCCAGCCAATGGCTTTGCTAGTTGTTAGTGTAATAGATATGTAGTAATTAAGAGATCAATAATATGAACAAGTAAATGAACCATTTTATGTAAATGAATGTAAATAGTGACAAGAAATTAAGCAATGATTTAATAAATACGGTTCTGGCCGGAATTGTTGTCCTCGAGAGGCGGGGCCATCGGGTGTAAGCTAACTCCTGATTGGCCCAAAAGGAACCGGAGCTTGCTGGCCAAGTGACGGGGGGTTTTTGGCGAAAATCAGGAAAAGAAGCAAGCCGGCGTCGGTCCGGGACGGACGTTGTCAAGCGAGGAGGTCGTCGGAGAATCGCAGCGACGGTAGGGCAGAGTGCCGTCAGGCGTCAAAGCTAGGTGTCGAGACGCTCAGTATTGTGGGCCGAGGCGCCATCATTATCGTTGTTTTGGGCGTCAGGACGCCATTAAGTGTTCACCGAGTCACAAAGTACGTTGGGCCGAGACACCTCTGGGTAGTAAGTGGAGAGAGACAGTGATTGTGCGGCATTTAATATTCCAATTAGTTGCCGGGGCTCCGTGCGCGCGACCGTATTGCTTAAGAGCCATACCGACAAATCGACATAAGTATCGGTCCGCCCCGAGAGGATAGCAACGACGTGCTACCCGGACAAAAAGACTTGCAACTCTTTCATTATCTGTTAACATAGTATCCAGAACTTGCACACAGCATCAATAGACGACTAAACACCGGCAGAAACAGTTAATAAATAAATATAATATATTTAAAGAAACAAAACAAAAGGAACGTCGTAAATTTGGTAGTAATTTAAATTTAAGAGGTCTGTGTCATTGGTTGGTGAGCATTGTAGCAATGGGTTAGAAACGGATGATATTCTGAAAACATATTTCAGAGGGTTGTTAGGTACTTTCAATCCTCAAGCACATTAAAAATACTGTAGAGTGAGGTTACTTTGCACCGGCCTGGGTAACTTCGAAACTCGTTACTAACTTCTCTTCAAATGAGAATTCTAAAATACTCTTTACATTAAAGTAATGTGCATTGTTGCTGCTGTAAATGGTGACGTTCCAAGCTGTCCACCAAAGCAAAATATGACTTTCCACAAAGTTATTATCTCAAAATATAGTACCTAATTTTGTAAGAAATTATCTAAGAACTCTACTACAAGCTCTGCACCAGATTTTCTTAAAATGGCAGGGTCATCGCCTGAAGTTTAACAGTTCAAGTAATGTGACAAACACAACTTGCCAGGCAGCTACATAGCTGGTTAAAATTTTTATTTAAAGCCTGGTAAATATATTCAAAGGTGTAAGTGCATTACAATTTAATAATACAAAGAAGCATGTCTAATAGTTTGGGAGTAAAGTGTTAAAGTGTGTAAAAGGGGAAGAGGTAAGGTCATTACACTATAATTTATAATTACCTCAAAACATTTAGTTAAGGGTTGTTGTGTCCGATTAAATTTTTTATTATATTTTTATACTGCTGTTGTCAATTTTCAGTAATAACATATACAAGAAATATGGCGATATAGTATGTATAAGTCTTGCAAAATAATGTGTGTGGCAATTAAATGAAAACATGCAGGAACAAATTTTGGAAATCTTTTCGCGCAAACCATTTGCATTGCATTGCGACTTTATGTTATTTCTTGTTTCCTTGTCCAATGTCAAAAAAAAATTATTTTTTAAGTGTTGAAAATACGCTTTGGTGAGCGTTTCTAATATTTTAGAGCTCCGATTGTGATACAATATTGAAAACACAAAGGAATTAATTGTGTTTTAGTTAATAATTTACAGCTATTTAAACGTTATGATTATATTGTCAGGCTGTTTTCCAAACTAATTTCTAATATTTCATATTTCTGAGCACTTATTTGTATTTTTTTACAATGCGTTGGAAGACTCAGACCTATACGCTCCAAGCGGCGGCTTCTCGACCGGTTTGTAATTATGAGACGAGTAGTCCTGTTCCACGATGAATCTGGCCCTATGGCGTCAACCCCACCAGGAATCGAACTCTAATCACTTTGATGTCCGCTCAGCCACTGCAGGCCTGATTACTTATTTTGTATGGTAAGCTAAAATGTAATGTCCTTTCTTAAACTATTCAGTCATAATGTTTGAATTACACAATTCATTTAACTATTGCGAGTTTATATGGATACTGCTGACACTTTTGTTTATACTGGACCCTCAAAACACCCATTTCTGACGTATTTTGCCTGTACGAGGCCTAAAATGACGGGAGTGCTTAGAACGACAGAGCACGCGCATCACGCCACATCCTAGCCCCTAAGGCCGGTTCTACAATGACAAACACTGTCACTGTTACGTAAGAAAAAGTACGTGGAACGAGCCGATGGATCAAAATAATAATATTAATTCTACAATGCACGGATACGTACAGGTTTATAACCTAATAAAATAATATAATTTTCTCTCACATTTAATTTTAATGTTGTCAAATTATTTTTAAATATTTCGTAAATAGCCTAGATAAACCGTACACAAGTGTTCAGGGACATAAAAATTAAAACAGTTGTAAATAATATACTTTTAAAAGTACACTAAACTTCTTATTATAGAACCAACGTATGATACGTTACCTGACTTACGTTTAAAATTGTTCTGCTCATGGCACCATTTGTCTGTATTTATAAACATAAAAATTGTAATAAGAAATTTCGAGTATCGAGATTATGTTGACGATTTTAACCGCCAAAACGCCAAGTGTTCAAAAGTTTCAAACAAAGATGGTGGCGAAGAAAATACAATTGTTTCATATTGGCTACACGGAAGCACAGAGACGGAAGAGATGAGAGTTGACCAGCTTACTTACGTGAATCCGTATACGTGCGCGCGTACGTTTACGTTTCACTACAAAATAAAAACTGAGTGCTTTACGTGATCGCTTTCGTGTTACGTATCCGCGTCACTGTAGAACGGGCATAAACACTTGCCGCCAAACCGGCGCGCGGCGTTCAGTCTTCTCGCCGATAGCTCGGCCGAGTGAGACATTCACACACTCAACTTTTTTCTAAAACACAATGTGCATTGTCTTATTTGGTTGCCATATTTTATGCCTTGTGTGTGTATTGTAATTAATTATCGTAATATAGCAATTACTTATCTAATGTGCCAACATTTCAGCAAATAAAATGTAAAGTGGCTTGCGTCAATGTAAATCATCGCCGAAATTTCGTAATATAGCAATTACTTATCTAATGTGCCAACATTTCAGCAAATAAAATGTGAAGTGGCTTGCATCAATGTAAATCATTGCCAAAATTTATTCTACTTAAAATACGGAATTTGCATAAACTGGTGTTCAGGTTAAAGAAATAGATTGCCGAAGTGTTTGATTGATATGCATTTCAGTAACTAAACACTTTCCAAGCGGTTTTTTTTTAAAGCGCTTATTGCCCAATAACATTTTGTGTTATTGAATCACTGAATGCCTATCTCATTATTTGTTTTAACTAAGCAAAACTCTTACTGATGGCGTCACATTACATTTAGGAAGAACAAAATTCAAATATCCCATTATTTAGAATGTTTTAATATTTTATTTTCATGAGCAGTTCATTGAAACATTTGCTAGACAAAACTGAGAGCATCCTGTGACTTGGACGCCTAATCCTAAAATACGAAGTTCGCTATAAATTAACTATTTTAAATTAAAATTATGTGTATAATTTATTGACAGTGTTTGTATTTTTGCTTGAGATACGTTCGTGTTTCTGTACATATTCTTAATGTATTTGGCAAAACTTATTTCCAAGTTATGCAAAAATATATGAAAATTTTGTACTTCAGGCAGGCCCTAGACCTACTAATTAATCTTTCAAATGGAATTACATAAAGCCTTAAACACAAAGTACAAACACTCTCCATAAGTTTATTCGCTGAGAATTTCATAGTAAAAATTAACTGTTTTATAACAGAAAAAACACACGGTAGAAGTAAAGAAAAGGGGAAAACGGGAAGCAAAGATAGCCAGGTGAGATATTTCGCCGGACTATGATTGGCTTACAAGAGGTACAATTCCAGGTATCACTTTCTAACTATTAATGAGCTTTTTGTTATGAAGGTTTAAATGAACATTAAGTAAATGATCTTGACAGATCCCATGTAAGTATGAATGTAAATGGTTAGCCAGCTACGTGAAAGAGTTCCGCAAAGTAAAGCCATCGCTATCCCGGCCAAACTTCGATCCCGGCCTAGCTGAGGAAAGGAAGCAAATAACCCCTGCCTTCCAAGAACGCGCTAATGTCTTCTTAGGGTTGGCAACACTGCAGCAGTCACCAGATGCACTATGTCATTAGGACGGAGTAGTGCTCTGCTGGAGATCTTATCACACTATGAAATTCCTCTCATAACTGAGCGAGATCGGAAACACGGGAGGGAGACAGAGATATGGACTAGAGGATGGTACCTGTGGCGCCGTCACGCGGATTTTCCCATAACTCTAAGGGACCAAGGCCCGTTAAGGAATCGTGCTAATGAATAAGTTACCAAAAACATTAAAGCTATAGAAAATATAGAAATTTTCAAAAAAGAATTAAAACTATATCTATTTAAAAATGCCTTTTATACTATACAAGACTATCTCAATAGTTAAATTAGAAGATACCTTCCAGACTGGCCACTATCTGCAAACTTTAACTACTTGTAAGTATATAATGTGGGCTGTACATACAGATGTGAAATTATGTGTTAAAATAAAATGTGTAGGTACATGATGAGAATGACTGTATGCATATGGATAGGACTAGGCTATACATGTGTATAATTTGTGTATATATGTATGCGTGTGAAGTAGTATATTGCAGATTATCTTTGTTCAGTAGCTATATGCTATATACGTGCATACGTAAGTATATACATATATATGTATTGACAACTCCCATTCTGGTATGCACCAGAAATACGAGGAGGCTAATAAAAATAAAATAAAACAGCAATAAGTTTTAGTGGGAATTTTTTTACTTTCCGATCACACCAAAATAAACCGCAATGACAAAACTAATATGGCGCAGATGACGTCACATTACCCAACATTCCCATTAACTTCAACACATGGGAATACGGGGGTTTTTGGGTGGGGATGCACAAAAACAGTAATGTCCTCTTAGGATCACAATGTAACAAAGATCGGATGAGTTTAATATTACTATTCGATACCATTGTACTGTGATCGAATAGTTAATTGGTCTGCTGAAAATGGGCTTCTAATTAATCCCCTTAAATCGCAAGCCATCATGTTTAGCAACACTGAATTTGTTCTAAAATCCATAATTTCCGAATCCCCGAAAATCTTTGTAGGCGGTAGAGAACTGTCAATAAGATCGAACGTCAAAAACCTAGGCATTACTTTGAATAGTACACTTAACTGGTCGCACCATATTGCTAACGTAAGTAAGAAGGTGCTATCGACCCTCCATGCTTTGAAACGTCTAAAAAATCAACTCCCTGAATGTGTAAAAAAATATCTTATACAGGTATTAATTTTTCCATGTTTTGATTATTGTGACGTAATTTACAGTGACCTTACAGAACAACAGGCAAATAGATTACAGAAAATTCAAAATGCATGTTTCCGTTTTATATTTAATCTTAAAACCCGTGACCATATATCTTGTTATTACGGAAAGTTGTCATGGCTGCGGTTAGTACATACACGTAAACTTCACAGCTTACAACTCTTAAGAAAAGTTTTGTATTCTAAATCCCTGCCCTATCTCTATAAGAAAAGTTAACTTTCTCTCCAACCACAATGTTGGTACTAGTTCGAAGGATAACCTAGCTTTGTTAATACCTAGGCATCGCACAAGCGCCTATTCCAAGACATTTATGGTAGCCACAGCACGCTCTTGGAATGCACTTGGAGACTCAGTGAGGCAGAAATATGCCCAGTGTTCCAATTTCAAAAATGCTGTGCTAAACTCTCTTAGACAAGATCATTATATAGCATGAACAGTGGATTAAGACATATACCTATGTATGAATGTGCGAGTGAATGTGATGGTCAATGTTTTTATTTTTTGTTTTCTTTATTGTATTGTGATTTAAAATTTTTCTTCTTTCTTCTTAAAAAATTTGAACTTAAATGCTACAATGTTATTAATTAATTTAGCTACGTAAATTTAATATTTATTTTTATTCTCCTCTTACGTTGTAAAATGCTTTCTTATTATGTATACTGTGGTTAAGTGTAAGACAAGGCGGCTTCACCTTAACTTCGCCACATAAAAATTAAGACAAATAAATAAATAACTAAATAAAATAAAACTCATCCGCTCCTTGTTACTTTGCTATACAACTTTCAAATAATTCATTTTATATACACATCACTGTAAACGTACATAACTTACGTTGACATCACAAAGTACCTGACATGATCATAAAATATTATAAAATAAAAAACAAAATATTTGACCTCAATGACTTACCGTATAGGGTGAATCCGTATAAAAGTGAGCCTGACCAAAAAAAATTAATATTTGAGAAAAACTAAATTTTATTTGTTCATATAGTCACTTATAAACTATGTTAACTATTGCAGCAAAATTTTTTATTTTTAAGCTCAATTTGATTCTCTTTTTTAATGCTCAAATGTTTGTATGAATTGTTCAAGTGGCATCACAATTTTTTCCTACGTGTTTGCAACAATGATTTTTCATACAATGTTTACTTCAGACAGTTGAGCTGTTTACATATTGAAGCCAGAAGTATAATATCACTGAAACAGTTGGCAATTTTTAGTAGAGGTAAGTGTATCTTGTAATATTATTGGTTTTATAGTTAAATGCATTCTTGTCACACCCGTGACATAAAAGGGCACAAAAGTAAATTTTCTCTCTTCTAAATAGGATGTGGTTAAAACTGTGGTTGTAAAAGTGAGGTTATACATGACAACTATGTCCTAAAACTATCAGTTTTGTAAAACTTATATTTTTTTAAGAATAAGTGCACACAGTTGTGTCACACCCGTGACGGTTTTGGGACGGCACTACATAAAGGTATTAGTTCAGCCTGGTTTACAAAAAATATTGAACACACAAACCTTGAAATCAAGAGTTGTATGATGGCTTCTAAATATTACATTTTCCATTTATTGTTTAATGCAACTCACATTAACTTTGGCATTAAGTAAAACCTTAAGCAGGGAGCATCACACCTGTGACAGCCAAAGGTAAATAGTAAAATTTCTTCTCATTCCAGCAGTCTGTTGAGATTGCATCACTTCTAAAAGTGAGGCTATGTTACATTTATATTGAAACAGTTTGAGTTTTCTAAAACTGAAGAAAATGTATGTAGGCCCAAATCATGTTATATTTTGTCACACCCGTGACACTCCCGAAAACAAATATGCAAGAATATTTATTCAGTTTCCCAAACAAAATATTGTGCAAACTTTGTAAAACAAATTTTAACCAAGGCTTTAACATAATTATACAGCAATTAGAGCCATAATTCTTTATTGTGAGGTTTTACTGAATACTCTAATGCATAACTTCAAAAAAATTTAATGGAGGAGCAACATTTTTAGTTATAAGTCAACGACGATAACATATTATAAAAAATGGAACTGTAAACTAGTTAATACAATTTATTTTAGTTTATTGCTTTATTGCATCCATTTGATCTTATTTAGTACAATTTTGTACAAATATAAGTTATAGCATCCTCTAGCTTTTGCTGTTTTATTTTCAGGTATAATGAGTTCAACAGACAGAATGAGGAAGTTACGTGAATGGCTTAAAAACTGCGTAGAAAGGAGGGAACTGCACTTAGAAAAGGAACGTCAGAGAGACAAGATCAGAAGAGAGAGAGTGAAAAAATCAATCTCCAATAGTGAAAGGAAATTAAAATTAAAGCGCTTACAGGATGCAGAAAGGCAAAGAAGATGTAGGCAAAGGAAAAAGGAAGAAAGAGACAATGAAGCGCCAAAACTAGGCTCATACAGTTGTCCACAATCTCTTGGTAAGGCGGTCAATCGATTAAGAAGAGCATTACCTCGTAGTCCAGGAAAAAAAGTGGCTGTTATAAGAAAGCTTGTACATGATACACCTGGAGTTTCAAAATATTTGACAGTAGATAAAAGTGAGCAGAAGAGATCCACTTCCTGTGATGAAATGTGTCAACTTGCTGTTGCGCAGTTTTATTGCCGTGACGATGTCAGTCGCCAGGCATCAGGCATCAAAGATGCCATTTCTATCAAAGACTCTGAAACAGGTGTCCGTTCTTCTGTACAGAAGAGACACATGCTAATTACTGTCAAGGAAGCATTTAGTTTGTTTCAAACAGAGTTTCCTGAAATCAAAATAAAAAGATCAAAATTCCATGAACTTCGCCCCAAACATGTGCTATTCTGTTCGCAAACGCCCCACAATGTATGTATTTGCAGATATCATTCTAACATGAGTTATCTTGTTGAAGCCATAAATAAGAAAGTTAAAACTTTCCCAGGTACCAGTAACGAGCTGCTAAAAAATGCATGTTGTGATTTTTTGAATGAGCACTGTGCGACTGGTATGTGTGAAGTCTGTGCCAATGACATTTTGCTTCCTTCCGACTGTAATATTGATTCAATGATTACTTGGAAACAGTGGGGTGAATGTGAAAACCGTCCAAAGCTTTTGGATTTTGAAGGTTCTTTAGAAGACGCTGTTAATGAGTTGAATGTACAATTGCCAACATTTAAAGTACATGCTTATGTGAAGAAAGTTCAGGCTAAGTCATTTGAAGAATGCAAGTTAAATGCTCAAGAAAACCACATTATTATACAAGTTGACTTTGCAGAGAATTACCTTGCTACCTCGCAAGATGAAATTCAAAGTGTGCATTGGGCTCACGCACAAGTAACCCTATTTACATGCTGTGCATGGGTAAAAAATAAGACTCATTCAATTGTAATTGTTAGTGACGATTTGACTCATGACAAATATTCTGTATGGGTCTATCTGAAGGAAATTTTTGCTCTGTTAAAGAAAGACTTTGAAAACTTGAAAAAAGTAACTGTATTTTCAGATGGATGTGCAGCTCAGTTTAAAAATAAGTTTACTCTCTCCAATCTTTGCTTTATGAATTTAGATTTTGGTGTCGAAGGAGAATGGGTTTTCTTCGCTACATCCCATGGGAAAGGGGCTGTAGACGGCATTGGTGGCTGTGTTAAGAGATTGGTTTGGAAAAGAGTAAAGGCAAGAAAATTCATTGTGAACTCCGCTGAAGAATTTTTTGAATGTGCAAAAACAGTTGTTGAAACAGTTGACATTGTTTACGTTTCATCACAGAAGATTGCAGACAGTAGAGAAATGTTACGAGAGAGGTGGGAAAATGTACGCCCAATTCCAGCATTGCAATTAAAACATTTTTTCAAAGTAAATACCGGAAACAGCCTGCTAGTAGGACGTACAAGTACCTCCAAACTTGATATCTGCCAAGTTTTCAAGAGCAAAATAGAGGATGTCTATACAGATTCTGATGTGCCTGAAATGGAAGTGAATTCTGGCGAACTTTCACATCAAGATCCTAATACATCTGACTTGTGTATTGGTGTAAGTGAAGAAAAGTTTGAGCTTAATGACTTTGTCCTTGTGAAATTTGCCAGTAAGAAGTCCAAGAAATATTTTATTGGTCAAATCGAGGGTAAGGAAGACAGCGAATTTCAAATAACATTTCTGCGGAAGAAAAGTGATTCGCGGATCTTTTTCTTTCCACAACCAAGTGACATTTGTCTGGTGTCGGCAAGTGATATTGTAATGAAACTTCCGAAACCATCACTAGGCCTACCAGGTGGCACATTTAGGGCTGTTTCCACCATTTCATTTGCCGTGGATTTGTCTAAATACAACATAGGTTAATGTTTTGTTTAGACGCTACAACCTACCTGCAAATGCATAAAAAATAAACCAGAATGATACATAATCAATTACTTTTTATGTAATAATAGGTTGAGTTTGAAAATAATGTAATTTCAGCTGTAAAATGGTAGTGTCACACCCGTGACAAAAGTATGTCACACCCATGACAGAACAAATTTAGTATTAATTTTAAAAATTGAACAATTATTCAGTGTCCTTGAACTGGTTAATGTTCGCTATGAAATATTTGTTTAAAATATCATAGTTTTAAATTTTTAGTTCTGAAAAATTCACAGACTTTTATGATGATAGTGATGTAAGTGGAGTGAACTGTCTTTTTTTTGTCACGCCCGTGACAAAACTTTGAACAAACATATATAATTTAAATTAAAAAATATAAGGAAACCTATTTGCTGAAAATGTTGCCCTGAATTTTTTCTTTCAGTATGTGAAATTACTTAAAGCTAAATAAACAAACTAGTTGTACTATATAATTTTGAAGGTTGTAAACTGTTCTGCAAATGTCACACCCGTGACAATGGATTTACCCTATAACAGCAATATCTATTCCATTCCTTTGCAAAAGGACAAACTTATTCCAAAACTGAACAATGCATATTGCATCGTTCAGTTACGCAAACCAAACATAACATATCTTTACCATGGTGGCCACACAAATCTGATTTTTAAATTCAAGAACATTTCCAGGATTACAAGGACACAAAACCATTTTCAAGAAAAGAACAACTGTACTTCCTATACAGACATGGTCAATAATAGTTACCAGGAATACATTAAATGTATGAAAAAACATTTCGTCAACATAGCCTAGTATTTTTGCAATATATATCAAACACAAAAAATGCTGTATTTAGACACCAAGTTACTTCAGTGTAATAATTATACTTTTCCAATTACAAAAAAACGTATTAATCACGCGGGGACTGGAATTTGCGACACAATCATGGTTCAATAATGGTGACAATACAAATGTACAGTCAGACATGTTGCTTTAACAACACAATGTTGCAAAATATGGTCCTGTGAAATCAGACAAATAATAATAACACAACTTTCAACTGGGCAACCATCTGTTGGCAAGCCGTAACCTCCTCAATCCTCCTACACATTGGCAGCCTACCCCACTCTGTTCTGCTCATCACCTGGATCTTCTCGCTGTTATTCTCTCTCTCTATACTCTGCCTTAGTTAACAGGCAGCCGATATTACCCTAGCCTCCCTCTCCATTCACAACCTTGTACATCCTAACCAGCTTTTTCATGCTTCTCCTTTCCTTCGAGTTGCATCCCAGTTCTTTCAGAATCTTAGATGACAAAAATTTCTCTTTGTCCTCAATAGTCTGCGCTTGCCTTATCCACTTCTCCTTCACCCACCTTGCTGCCCGTCTTTGCACCTTCTCCAGCTCCCACGCCTACAATTTCAAAATATAGGTCCAACTCTGCTGCCACATATTCTAACATTTGTCGTATCACTGTAATATAGCCTACACTTTTATTTCACTCCACTATTAATACCCTTACCAGCTTTCCTACAGCCCTTCTCCCTGTAGACAACACTCTCTCTACCTGCCTTCTCAACTTTTAAGTAACTCTGTATTATTATACCTAGGTACTTGTATTCTGAAGCTTCTTTTATCTCCTGCCCCTCTCATCTGTACATGTCTGTACATGTAACCAATACCTTCCCAGTATTTGATGTAAGACTCACTGGTCTGTAGCTGCCAGCCCTCCACTATTACCTTTCAATCCTTCCTCACCCAGTGTGAACTACTTTAGCTGATTTCAACATTTATATAATACTCACAGGCCAAGAAGAAGTTAATAAACACTATTCAATGCTGTAAAATATTATGAATATCAGTTAGGCTAGGCCTATCATAGTTTACATGATTTAGGCCTACAAATAAACCAACCCAGACCATGTGGTCAGAGGTTGTTTCAAGGCACAGGCGACCTCAAAAACCTACTGAAAGGTTTGAATTTCCAACTCAGAACCGGTGGGAACCTCTAAAAAATTATGATAGCTTCATTGCCCAATCTGATTACTTGCAAACTCCAAACCGCCATGTGAGTAAAGGAATCATAACAAAAGAAAAAAGCACTCCAACCAACAAGCTAAAAATCTGTAATAAAAAACTCAAAGACGGCCACAACCTAAGTAAAAAGGGGCAAAAAAATACATCAAATCCAAAAACATGCCTGCACGAAAAAAAACAGCCTAAAGACAGCCACCACTCAGGCAAACAAAAGCCTGCAGCAATAGTACTCGGCGACAGCCATGGAAAAGGCATTTCTGAAATTGTAGCTAGCCTCATTCCAACTGCATCAACACTAGCACTCACGAAACCAGGTGCTCCGATGAGAGAAGTGCTAAAGGTGGTAGAAGAAGATTCTTCTTGCATCAAAACAAACGACCATGTGATCATCATGGGTGGAGCCAACGACGTTGCAAGAAATGAAGGAGACCAAGCTGCTGCCTGCTTGGAAAGAAGCCTAGAAAATCTACAAGACAAAAAAGTGGTGGTAGTCAGCATCCCTCTCAGGTATGACCTAGACATTAACTCTTGTGTCAATGTTGCCACAAAAGACACTAATAGAAAATATCAGCAAGCATGTGGGGCATTTAAAAATGTCAACTATGTTGACATCAGTGATATTAACAGGTCAAGGCATACCAAACATGGTATGCACTTAAACAAGAATGGCAAATTGGTTGTTGCATCTAGAATTGGTAAAGTAATAAAGGTTTCTGGTAGCATTATTATACCTAGCAAGCCAACATTGTTGGACAAATGGCTGGTTAGGAAGGAAAACAAAACTGCAACAGACAGTGTCAAGTGTAGTACTGAGCAAAGCAGCCCAAAACCCACCTTTTTGGATAGGTGGCTGTTAAAAGACAGCCAAAAAGTCATTACTAACAATTTTTTAGTATAAACTATTCCCATAACCTAACTGGATGTTCTGATGATAAACCTAATACGTGTACTAAAAATGCTATTGAATGTGATACTTGTGCTAAGAAAAATAACTTTAATGTTGCAAAAACAAAACTCCATTATAAAGGCCTAACATGTCAAATGTCAGTCAGAGATTCAATCTGTAATAGAACAGAAAAATCAAAATGATCTACCTTTCCAGCAGACATTTGACACCAAACAACTTGCAGTTTGTCATCAGAGCAACCATAACACTGCCAAAAAAGCTGAAGACAAATTTAATAAACCTAACAAGTCAATGTGTATTTTGCACCACAATATGTGCAGCTTAAATAATAACAAATTGTTACTAGAGAGTTTTCTCAATTCAACTGATGTTGACATCTTATGTTTCTCTGAACATTGGTTCACTAACTCCAATATTGAGAATTGTAATATTCATAATTATCTTTTAGCAACAAGTTACTGTAGATCCTCTGCAAGAGGTGGAGGTGTTTGTATATACCTAAAAAGAAATATCTTAAGAAAAATAATTGATTTAAGCAGTCTGTGCATAGAAAAACCTGTGAATGCTGTTGTATAGAGATAAGTAAATTTAATATTAGCATAATTGTAGTATATAGATCACCATCTTCGAGCAATTTCAATCAGTTTTTTAATAATATTGAAGCAGCTATCACAATGGTCATAAACCGTCAAAAAAACATTGTTGTATGCGGGGATTTTAATATTGATTTCAATACGAACAACGCACAC
>PNEQ01016906.1:0-36625 GCA_003012365.1 Medauroidea extradentata
TTCATTGTTTATTTTTGTTTTGTATTTATTTTATTAATATTTTTATCTATTATTTTATTTGTTTACAGAAAAGGAATATTTCAGGAAAGGAAACAGGATACAATTTATTTCAACACCACATATTCTTTTAAGACATCGTCTTCTTCCACCACAACGCGTTGTTCAACGGACTCCGTTCGTCTGTGTTGTGCAGCTCTTAAGTTCAACTCCGTTATCATCAGTTGTTCACGTTCAGCCCGACGTCTTGTTAACCTAATTTGTTCAAGTAACAATAGACGCTGCTGCTCACCAGTTGTCAACTTTGACGTCTCTTCAGTTTCAGCTTAGAGTTTCAATTTCTTAACTTTTTTCAACTTCGTCGCATCGCTCTTACGTATGCAGGTCACTGGTGTGATGGGCTGGTTTGATGCTAACATGTCAACGGGGTCATCTTCGTCGTCCCTATTCTCATTCTCCTCATTGAATTCAGGCAATGGCGACGTAGAACTTGCTCCCAATCCAACGCATGTAGCCCCGGTTATTTTGCAATAAACTGGGTTCTCGTTTGAATCGCAAATTTTTAGGAAATCCACCTCCCATGACAACAATGTTATTGGTTTATTTCCAGTTGCGTTGACATCAGTTTTTTTTCTTGACCGCGGTTTTCATATTGTTCAATAGCTTTTTTAACTGTCCAACACTAGTTTGCTTCCCAACGTTTTTCGAAAACTGGTCGGCTAAACATCCCCATGCCTTCTCTTTAGCAGATGCAACGTTAGGCAACATGGATTTATTTAGCACAACACGAAAGTCTTTCAATAACGCTACAAAAATAGCTCTATTATCACAACCGGACGTCACACTACTTTCATCCATAGCTGCAAGAGGACAAAAACATACGGGAACGACAAGTGACTTGTGAGTATTGACGGGGAGTCAAGTTGGTTTAGCGGCGAAAACAGAACAGGTCACAACAGGAAATGATGCGTAGTAGTCTGTGTGGCGTTACAAGTATTTACTTGCCTTTCTTGTGAATTCAGTTGTCTCGCGAGTAAATACCTGCTAGTATACCCTCGGGTTGGCGAGTACACGGTCACAAGTAAACTCGACGCTTTATTCACATCGGTTTACTTGGAGTTTAAATACTCGTTACACTTTACTTGTAAGTAAATACTCGTCGTACTCGTTTTTATTCACACCGCCCAATAATGCGAGATTTGCAGGTCTCTAAACATAGCTATATAGACCGTCTTGCAACCATTGAGATTAATTTACTGATTCTTTGCTTAAAATATTTTTCACCCACTTGTATCGTTGCCTTATGTGCACATCTGTAGCTTTGCTTCATGACTAGATACCGGAAAAATTCAAGGCTTCACCGACATGTAGGCTACCTTCCAAGAATATTTGTGAAATCGTGCAGACATCAGTTGTTTATTACCTACTCGCTGACAGTGAAATGGGCCTGTATTCAGCTACAGTTTTATTATTGGCTCAGCTACTTCCAGGAAGTGTCGAGTAAGTCAACGGCCATTTATGAACGTTATATAGACCTATAGTTGCTGGAACTCTAGCTTGCGCCTAAAAGAAAACACAAATTTTTCAGGTCTCTATTCATGATTAAAAACAGTGTGTCTTTGTGCAGAGGCGTCACTCACTCGACTATGTTTCGAGTTCTTCAGTAGCTGCTGTCGTGAACGGTTCGGTTTATTGGATCCTGTGTCGGGAATTCGGCACACGTTTCGTGTTTGTGTTGTTCTCGAATCTTCTATACTTTGCGTGTTGTATTGAGTCTTTATTGCATATTGTTTGATTATAAGGGTTTATATTATTGATTCGCGTTATTGGCAGTGGACGTATTAAACTGTTGGCCATTAAATTCTATAAAAAAAAAAAAAAAAACCTTGACTGTGTCAATTAGAACAAGGTTATGGGGCGGCACCCTGTTCATTTGCGGGTTTAACCACAGAACGCTTCAATCATTGACCATTAAGCAGAATTGTAGGTACGCATAAGGCATTGAAACAAAATAATGCAAAATTTTTCTTGCCAAAAAACAGTAGCTCTATTTGCAGAAAAACTTATGTTTGTTGAAAAGAATTTTTCACTAAGCTGTTTTAATGTCTTACGTGCCCATCTGCAACTTTGCGTTATAATCAGTAATTTGAGGTTTTAAGCGTCCAGTTTCTTGTGGCTCTACCTGCAAATCATAGACATGTGTTGTTTCCATAGCCTTATACTCATTGGCAGAGACATATGAACGACGTTCTTCACAAAGACGTGCTGCCAATAATCACGAAGCAAAGAAACAGAAGTACACAGAAAACAACGCAACGAGACGGTGCCCAATTATTTTCACCAAAAATCAGACGCTCAAGTGATTTAGTACTGGGAAAGTTGACCAGTTGCTAGCTTCCAATGCAGAATCATCATATCTTATGCCATTATACCGCCGGCGGCACTCCCGTTTTCTCCACCGTTAGCATTCTGTCATGTCTACATTGTAGAGCTTGATCCAATGTTATCCTTCAAGACAAACATAGTCAAACGTTCGCCCTGTAAGAGATCTGGGATTGTTATTGTTTAACTGCGCCAATGATAATACAGGTTGTAATAATACTGAACATGTCTTATTCATCTGCAACCATTAGAGCAGCTTCTAACAATTGTTATCGTTTATGGATTTTAATATCATGATATGGAATCGCGGTTTTATTTTCTCTACACGTGTGCAAGACTGCATATCCGACTTACATTAAATGCATTTTTTTACTTAACCTATATTTTGATTTGGGTGATAATCAAGCAAAATACGTCTGAAACGTGAACTCACCCCTGTGCAAGGTATCTCGGAATCGGAGTTGGAGTTAGCGGATAATATTTCATTGAGATGTACGTCAGAAACATGTATACAAACTAAAAGGGGAATTAGATAACAAATTGCCGGGGGTTAAAAATATTTAAGAGCAGCGATTGTATAAAAAACGGGGAACAGTATCGGCCAGGGAAATACCTATCCCAAACCATAACCGTGATGCAGCCCTTTACCAAGCCGCCGTCCACAACTGGCTAATCTTGCAGCCTGGTCGCCCGGTTTAAATGGCTTTCATCCTGACAAATCGCTGACAGTGTGTGGCTAGCCTATTATCTAGGATTAGTTTGGCCGGCGCTGCAATATCACTTGCCGCCCTTCCGAACCCTCTCTTCCCTTCATGCCTCCCCCTTAATGGCTGCTCTGTGTTTAATTGCCCGCCCGGATCACTTGTTTCACTTACTACGGCCTCACCGCTACATTTCATGCAGGTGAAAGGGATTTATTTAATACCCTAGGATTTACAACAAGCCAACCTGGTGTCACTGGCAAAATTAATAGTGTGGCCACTTTAATCCGTATAGCAAATATAAAATTCGGTTAGTATCAAACAATTTTCCCCTGAGTTTTAAATTTAATTTATTGCTATAAATACCTTAAGATCTCTTATAAAGCTTCCAGATAAATAATTGCAAAAAATTCGTAGGCTTCTGGTACGTGCGTGAAATTACGTAATGTAAACAGTAACTCTGGATAAAATATGTGATGAAGGCATTTAACAGCTAGCGTACTTAATAATAGTGAACTACAAATTATCTTAGCTCAGTGTAAAGAGCGCGCGCAATATGCTCGTAATTCCCATCGCAAAGTCTTTCACGGGATACGAACCCGTAACCCCACCCGTTCCACACCACAAACTTTATACAATACCTGAGTGAATGTTAAAGGCATGCCGTGATAATTCTTTCGTATGTAATGGCTAGAGACATGAACTTTTCGCGAAAAGAAATTTGCCTCACTTTGTGTCAGTGACTTGTGTGCACGTCTGCAGACTTGCTTCACGGTCAGAGATTGGATGTTTTGACATTCGTGTGTCGTGGGGTTTTACACGCAAATCACAGACGTGTGGTTTTACAGTAACCTTATTATGATTGGTACAGTCAAATGAGAAACGTCACAGTTCAAAGGCACGCTGCCAATATATGTGAAGCAGAACTGTAGACGTGCACATAAGGCACTGTAACAAAGTGGGGCAAAATTCTTTTCGCGAAAAGTTCATGTCTCTAGTAATGGCTACTAGAGGTTTTATTTATGAGTAGGTTGGCAAAAATAAACGACTGTTGAATTATTTCTCCGTGATCATTCTCTTTTTTCGGGAGACTGTAACTTTTTACTGCTTTTCATCTACTTAATTTTCGAATTTCATAAAATTTGATTTGTAGATAGTTACATAAGCTTCATTCTTATCAAAAAATCATCTCGATATCTCAACGGGTAGAAGCGGTACAGATGATTTTTTGAAATCACATTTTATTAACAGCTTTCAAGGACGAATTTCTAAAATCCTGAAATTCCTTTTTTTTTATATTTACGTAAGATTTATTTTAAAGCAAAAACCATTTAAATATTTCCACTGGTTTAGGCGATAAGTGGGATTAATTAAAAAACACGTTTTATTTTTTTAAGAGCTTTCAAGGACGAATTTCGAAAAATTGTAAAAACACTTTTTAGATATTTACTTAAGCATCATTTTACAAAAATCACCTCGCTGTCTGAAATGGTTTAGAAGAAATCACGGATTAATGAAAAACACATTTTACGGCCTTTCACCCCCTTAATTTTTGAATTTCGCAAAATCGAATAATTTCCATGTATGCATTTCTTTGGGCAATATTATGAAGTTAAAAAATTAATGATAGTATTCCCGGTTAGTGAGACATCAAGGATTCTTTTAAAACACATTTCACCCTTCTTCACCCCCTTAATTATCGAATTTCGAAAAATCCTTTCTTAGTGGGTGCCTACGGGGCAAGTGGAAGCATCCCTCAAAATTTCATGGTTCTAGGTCCAGCGGTTTGGGCTGTGCGTTGATGAGTGAGAGAGTGAGTGTGTCAGGACACTTAATTTTATATATTAAGATATACTCACAAACACACAGTTACCATAGACAACATTTCCTACACTTACAGGTAATTATACTGTGTCTCAAATAGAAGAAGTTTTTGTGTACTTATGTATACGTTATTCAACATTAATTCGAACGCACAATTATGAATTAATTAATCATATCCTGTAGAGACGTGGACGTCGAATAATTGTAGTGTTCACACACACACATATGTGCATGTGTATATGTATATATATATATATATATATATATATATATATATATATATATATATATATAAAGAACACTGTCTGACTTTCTGACAGACATATCAAACTGCAGCCCAAACCACTGAACCTAGAATCGTGAAATTTTTGTGTTGTTTCCCCTCAGTCGTAGGCGAGTACGACGGCCTATCATGGTGATTTTTACTATAATAGGACAGATGTAAAAATGCATATTAGCCAATTTAAGGATTTTTCGAAATGTCACATTTAAGGGGGTGAAAATACCTTAAATGTGTTTTCGATTAACTATCGATAGCTGCCGAATTCTTTCGGATAGAGTGTTGGTATTCACTTCAAAATTTTGCTCACGTAAATACAAAAAAAAAAAAAAAACAGTATTAGGATTTTTTTTAAATTTGACCCCCTAGCAGTAAAAAGGGGCAAAATGTGTTTTTTTAATGAATAGTGTATATCACTGAAACACAATTGACTATCGTCTTGATTTTTACATAAATTGGTTACGTATACAAACGTGTATGACAGGACTCGAAGAAGTTTCGAAATTCATTAATTATGGGGGTGAAAATGCGTGAAATGTTTTTTTCGATTATTTATCCATATCTACATAGAACCAATCGAAATATTGAAGTGCTCTTTCTTTCCTTTAAATTTATGCTTTTGTATGTGGTGACCAAGTATTTTAGTGGTGTCAACGTAATGTTTTTGTGATGACCACAAAATACGTTTTGCAGATTAAATACCGACAAAATATTTTGTAGCTGCCACAAAATATTTTTTTTTTTCGTTCATACGACTAAAAATAATTCTCATGCACTAATAGCTGAGTCATATGTGAAGGAATGTATTAAATGCTCACTAACAAACACGTGTTCACGTTCTAGTATTTTTTGCGTGTGTCATTGTGAACTATCATGGGGAAAGAAGAGACACAAGGTTTCTTACTAAACCATTGCAGGGTAAGTGCCTTGTTGACTTGAGGATATCTTAATATCTGGAAGCTCTGTGTAGCGTAGTTAAGGAAATTTAATGTTATTTGAACTGTAGCATAAATTGAAAGGCTATGTTTTCTATTAAAACCAGCCCCCCGATATTCTCCGTGTCTCATGATGGGTGTGAAAAGTCGAATAAGTTGTGAGAGCAGTTTGTGTACGGTCGTGTGCACCTAACAATCGCTGATCGCCGCGTGAACTTTGACATGCTGGTTGTTAACTGACAGCAGGTTCAGCAACTTTCCCTGGCGCTGGATTAAGCCTGCCATTATGTAGCCGCAACAGATTAAGTTGATACCATCATCCAACTGCAGGGGCATCAGGCAACACCGAGCTTCTCTAGTTCACCAGACGAGATGAGGGGCGAACTTCGGAACCACGCGAAGCCTGCTCGCTGATCGAGTAACCATCTCCCCAGAATTGAAGTACAAGGGCCGATTGCACAGTCACATTTAGTAAAATCTAATTACTGTCTGGGTGGAACGGGAGACATTTTTATTGGAGAGATTAAAAGTGAATGAAATCTGAGAAAAAACTGAGGATTGATTAAGATTACCTCAAGCTGCGTATCAGTGATGGCAGCCGTAAATATAGGCTATGCCAATCTGGAAATAATTACGTTCTTATTTTGAATTTTTTGATACCGTAAACCGTAACCCTAAACTTTGACCTTGTGGAGTAACTTTACCCCACCGAAAATTTTGGTCTTTATGTCATTTTGCAAAGAAAGTTTTAAAGGTTTGCTATATGTTCAAAGAAATTAGTTCAAATACTAAGTTCCAATTATCTACTTATTTACCACAAGACCCCAAAACTTACTTTTTCAGTGGTTAAAGTAACCCCGAAAATGAACAAAGTTTACGGTAACACTCTTAAGGGAGAATATAATGATGGTTTAAAAGAATGACCGCACTGGTGTCAAAGAGATAATTCGCAGGCTGTCCAAAAAGAAACCCAATATAAGCACACCACGCGAATCATTAGCTGAACTGGAGACGAAAATATTAGCGGCAAAATGTTGTACGACATTTTAGTTACACAATGCGGCAACACTGCACTGCGAAAGTCCCTCTTGCGCTCCACGCTCAAGTATTATTTTATGTAGCATGTTGTGTCAAGTAAACGCAGACTCATGTTTGGACTGCTCGGGATTTTAACCTGCACCCATGATATGCAGGTCAGAACATTGGTTGTAAGATAAGTAAGATGTCAGGAATGGACTAAGTAGAGCGCTATGTTGCCACATCTTGCATATAATATGACATCGTACAACATTTTGCCACTAAAGTCGCCAATTTAGCCCAGTATTTGTGTAGTGTGCATATTATGCATTTGTTTCTGGACAACATCTATATTTGTTGAACAAATTTACTAGAAAGCGATGTTGGGTTTAAAAAGGAGCTTTTGTTGTCAAACAAAATGGTTACTAGATCATTTCATAATCAAAATTGACGACGTATTTTATGCATTTCCGGTTTGGATTTTTTCAACCTTACTGTATTGCAAACACGAAATATAAATTACAAGATCTCCGTCACTTCCGTTTTGTGCGTTGCAATTGGAAAATAATGAACATGTTGGTTACCGTCACAAACCAGTGATTGGAGAGAAATTATTTTTCTCTCGCCGATTCTGCGCTAACACTTAAACTTAAATGAGCTATCTCAGTATTCTGACCGTACAATGCAAACGACATTCCTCAGATTTTGACTGGAGTTCTTCTCAGTTTTGCCTTTACTTGAACGCTTTCATCACAGGACTCTGCAATCGAGGAATCGAGGCATGACCAGTAAAATGTACAGTGTTTTTGAACCTACAAAACACATTTTTGAGATAATGTTTTTTTTTTTTTTTTTTTTTTAATGTTTGTTTCATCGCCACGGCTTGTTTTGCACGGTCGTGAACTACACCTGAATAAACTAGCTGACGATGTGTATATTTTTTTAAACGTTGATTACAGTATTCATGGAGTGCCAAAATTTCACGAGACCGCAGTCGGTTTTTGTTTCAAACTTATTTATTTTTAACATCACGTACAGCAGGAGAGCATAGCACAGAATTAAGTGGACGTCGTGCGGTGTGGCCAGACATCATTTTGTATTTTAATGACGAGACTTTAATTACACCGCTGTTTAATTACAATACAACTTAATAACGACGCGGTAAAATATCAGCTGGGTCGTATTTTTTTCTGTCGTGGTGCTGGGCGTGCCACATTAGCTGTGCGGTGTGTTAAACACGAGCGTTATGCTGCCCCGACATGTGCGTGCTTGAAGCGGTTTATTTTGCTGTATGGTATTCGCGTGACTTGTTTACACGGAGAGGGGCGGGTGAGATACAGCCAGCTAATGAGGTCCTGGATTTCAAACTGCGCGGTACAGGTCAAGTTTCGTCCCTCCCTAACCACACTTTTTTATTTGACACGCAGAGCGTGCATTTATTTAATCAAACACTTAAAACAAGTTTTGTTTCAGCAAAGAAATGTTCTGTTTATATTCCGACAATGGCAAAGTAACCGTGTCGCAGAGAAAAATTTAGTATCAAGGCAAACAGTCTCCATAATTTTGAATTAACAGTGGACCGTAGTTTTCTCTTTACGTTTGAGATATGGAAACGGGGAAGGCGATAAGTCGAACGTAACACGTCCGTCAAACACATCATCGCCTCTAGGCGCGAAGGACTGAACTAGCGTGCAGTGTTTTCGAAGAAACAGTTTTCCAATGGGATTTCAAGAAAGAACCTGCTGTTTTATTTGTGGAAAGTACGTGGTGAGTCCAATGCACGTTTCTATGGCTTAGGTTTACGATTACGGTCTATATTTTCTCAGCTACAGCAATATGGAAAAGTCATTTTTAACACTTTTGAGGAGCTTGGGAATCATGCTATTAAGGGCGCGGTCTACCGCATTTTTCATCATCATTATTTTATTTTTTATTTGTACCATATGTTTTTCTTCTTATTTTAGACACAAAATGTGACTAAATTTGGCTCTTATGAAATTGTTTTTATCTCTCATTATTTCCCGTAATGGCTTTTTAAAATCATATTTTGCATGTTTCCGTTTTAACGACTACACTAAAACGAGCTGATATACCAAACTAAAAAAAAAAATCAGTCGATAAAGACATTGCAGGCTACATTGTCATGCTCGTATAAATAAAGAATAAAAATTAATTTGATTTAAAAAAATCAAATAAATTTTAAAATATTTAATTTTAGTTTCATCATTTTTTTAATACAAATAATTCTTATTCTTTATTATTATGCGCATGACATTGTAGCCTGCAATGTCTTTATCCACTGTGATTTTTTTTTAGTTTGGTATGTAAGTTGGTTTTAGTGTAGTCGTTAAAATGGAAACGTACAAAATATGACTTTAACAAGCCATTACGCGAAAACTATGAGAGATAAAAAAATTTCATAAGAGCCAAATTTATTCACATTTTGTGTTTAAAATAAAAAAAAATATCAGGTACAAATAAAAATAAAAAATGGTCATGAAAATTGCGGTAGACCGAGCCCTTAAGAAGCGGACGGCATTTTTTAAATCACAGGGGCACAGTTTGAAGTGTGTCTTCTTTTCGTAGATAAACGCACCAGAAACATTCTTAATAGTTATACAAGTAAAGATACTTTCCGTACAATGCTACAGCGCGGCTCACTCGTCCGGTACACTAACTCTTAATATGTTATATTAATTTTATGTTATGTTTCACGCATCAACTAGGTAAAGGGCAAAACTGCATATGTTGTCAACTTTGGGCATTACTCGGCTACTATGACTTGCATTATGACTCTGAACATTAACAGAAAAAAATATACGTTTCCTACTGGTACTTAAATAAGAGTGGTAAATATTAATTACAGATTTACTTGTAAAGACACATCCTTAATGGTGCCATCTACCACGTGCTTGAAATTCAATCCAGTGGATTCGTAAATACGTTTTTTTTTTCGAAACTATTATGCGTTGCCCATTGTGCCAAACTACGAAAATAAAACACAAAATCACTTATTTTAGCTCTCCAACATAACTAAAAACGGCATTTTCAAACGGCCGTACTTAAAAATTTACTAACCGGATATATGTGAAACTCAGATATACTTTGCTATAGGTAGGTCGGGATAAAGTGAGCACTCAAAAAAAAAAACCGTGCTGAATGTCTATTTTCAGCCAAACTGTATCATTCCACGTGTAATGGCTTACGACAATAAATGTCTAACCTCTCTGGACACGTCCCTTGATATTTGCGCGTGTAAGATAAATTGTGTGGTCGGTAGGGACCTATACAGTTTGATAAAAAAAAAATTGTATTAATGAAATAACATACAAATATGTCAACTTCAGTTGAATTTATTTCTGTAGTTTCTATTTAAATAAGAAAGCACATGGAACTACAATCAGCAGTTCGCTGCCAACCAAATAAGTTGTAATTTATCTATATTTAATGATGAACTATATGCAATAATGGCTAATGATATTTTTCAGGGGTTAAATCTTTGGTGCTCACATTATCCCGAACGATCTATGCAAACTTCTCACTAGTAAAATTGTATGGGCACTGCTTAAAGACCCATAGTAAAATTTTATCGTCAGCAATCTTGCTCGCTACTACAGCGTTAGACTCGATAAAGTGTGGCGGCATTTGAATCGCGTTTCAAGGTCGTCCTTATAGCTATGTAATTTTTGATCCTCTAGCGTGCAGGTAGGCGGCACCGTTTAGTGGAATCAGTATCTGTCATTTTGGAGTAATGTAATTCTGCTTTTAGCTTTACCTAGACATTTTTTAGAAATGTTTTACGTTTTGAGAAAGCAAGGGACAACGCTTCATATATTGTGTACTGCAGTTACTTGACAGAATTTCCATTGTTTTTACATTTTATCTGTGAACACCCTTAAGCGGTGTCCTTCGCGGTGCCAAAATTTCACCTTTGACGCGTGGTAACAGCGTAGCGATAAGAGCCAGTGTCCCACGCTTGACGAGAAGCATTTCGCCTCTATTCGCAGCGCGCCAAACTGGCGTGCAAAATTTCCGTTGTAGTCTTTTTACTATGGGAATTTAAGCGGTGGCCCCAATATTTTATTTTTGAATAGTTTGAAGTAAAGACCAACGCATGCTTCTCGTTTTGCACTTTACGAATTTAGGTAATATTTTTGGAGTTACAACAGTCTAAAAAAAACCCCGTTTTTAGCCATTTTGAGAGGCCCGAATATCATGATTCTAACAAGCGTGCTGCATTTTTGAAAAAATAGAAGCATGGTTTCAAGTGTGTGTTCTTTTCGTAGGTAAACATAATATGAATAAGTTAAGCGGTTTCGCGTGAAAATGTATACGCGTGACACGCTGCAACGCCGTTCATGCGCCAGTCGAGGACTCCTCTTAAGGAAAAATACTTGCTTCCTCCGGAAGGTTACTTGTCAATAATTAAGACCGGAAGTGTACGTGTAACAGTTTGATAGTGCTTCAGAAGGTGATAACTTTGCCATGTCAGGCAACAAATTAGAAAAATAGCCTAATATGGAAATTACTGAGGAAAAAGAAGAATTCGAATTTGACAATTAGCATTTATCCCTAAAGTAAATAGTATTGGTAACAAAACGTTATGTTCCAATTAAATGAGTTTTGAAGTTATGTTCTTTGGAAAGCTAGTTATCTTTTTTTAAAGCAAACTTTTTGTTTCTAAATTTATTTCCAATGTTATAAATAACGCAACATTGTCATGAATAACATTTTGAAGAAAGAAAACAAGTTAAATAAAAATAACTTTGTAATCATGTATTTGATTTAGAGCAAGTCCGTTTACTGCAAGTTAAATTGCCTGAAACGTATTGTTTTTATTTTATTCTTTACTGATAGCGTTTATACTAGACTTTATTCGTCCCATGAACGATGTTATATCGACGTTTATGTCGCAGGTAAGTGCAGTTGTTTATCTTTCGTGAATTCGTTTTTGTGCGCGTGCTTGTCTGTCGTTCGCTGCGATGAATGTTATCAATTCGTTTGTTATTCCTCCCATGCAGCTCGTATTTCGGAGCAATGCAAGTTATGTTAGGAAGTCGCTATAAACATTTATTAGCGATGTATTTCATGGTCAAATTTAAACAGACCAGAAATTATTTTTCAGTCATGTACTACAAAACTATAGTAAAATCACTATTTGACTCTACACACTGATATAAATACTTTTATTCAAATAAATACACATGTATAGGCGGTTCGAGATAAAGTGAGCACTCAAAGCCCTGCTAAAGATCTATTTCAGCCAATTAGTATCTTTCCGCGCGTAACGGCTAACGCCATGAAAAGTCTAACCTCTTTGACCACGTCACTTGATGTTTGCGCGTCTAAGATAAAATGTGCAATCGGTAGGTACCTATATAGTTTGATGGAAAAAAAAATGTTTATTAAGTATATAAAATACAAGTGTATCGTTTTGGGTTGATATAGTTTCAGTATTGTTGAATTTAAATACAAAAATACACGGAACTATATTCAGTAAATTCGCTGCCAACCATACAAGCAGTAAGGGTACTAGAGATAATGTTGAATTATATGCAGTAACGGCTAGTGACATTTTTCAAAGGTTAAATTTTTAGTGCTCACTTTATCCCGAACGACCTATATAAGATTTCGGCAAGGCTATTCACAGAGAAACGCCCTAACAAATACTTTACTATTTTTGTTAAGTAATTTGTTAAGTTCCTGCTTCTTTTTAATGTTAGCATAGCAGTGCACGTAATGCACATAATTTTGTAGATTTTACGGAATCCAAAATCAATGAACAAGCCACTTTTATTCTGAATTCTCCATTATCGCTTTAAACAAGGTCTCCAAATATATTCACCTCAGTGTAAGTAGCGTAAATAATATAGGTATATTACAAGCAGAGGCATGAGTACGAATCTCTAGAACCTTTTCTCTTTTCGCCGTTAACCCAGCATTGAATAGGCTCTTTTCTTTTGTCGAGGAGGCCAAGGAAAGTGTAAGATGGAAAGCAAGCCTCAAATATACTACCTAAATGTATAGTTGAAGAATCGAATGTTAATAATTGTATGTAATTAATCCACTAATTAATAGACCAGCAGTGTTTTTATAATATTAAAGAAATTAAGCATTTTCTTACAAATAAGGCTAGAAACCTTGGATCATGTAATGGTAATTTGGCGTTATATGGTTCATTTTGTATTTAATTGTAATACGATGTATTTTACTCCAAACGGAAATTTTTATATTTTATCCTACTTTTTAATCGTATGTTATATGTAAATTGTTTGTTTTTATGTGACAAATCCGTATCCTTGATTATTGTGACTCACGTGGGATCGATGTAGTGATTATGAAATAAATAAAAACCTAAAACCGTTACCTGGCAGCTCATGCAAGTCTGTGCTTGATAATCCTGTAAACTGAAACCATCTGGAAGCACCCCCTTTATGGTTTGCGGGGAGTGTTGAGAAGTATGCGACGAAGGAAGTGCTGGAGTGATATCGTGCGATGTGAATCGTGCTTGTAAACGACAGGAAGGTTAGTTAGACTAGAATGGGTATAGACGAGCATAAAAGTTGTTCAGTAAATTGTTTATCCATGAGCAGGTGATACAGCAGGCCATGCCCTACCAGACTGTATCGTTCAGACCTTCGAACAAGCGACTAAGTTCATCACTCGTTAGAAAACATCACAAACATCTACCGACAAGCGAGCTAGTATGACATTTACGAACAAGTGCAAAAATTCGTACAAGATAAGATGAGGTAGACTATTATGATACCGTATAACTTCTATCAGCTGTTTAAGGGTTAACCTTTACTTACGGGAGAAAACGTATGTATCACTGTAAATTTCAAGTACCTATAAGACATTTTAGGGTTCCCATTTATTAGTGAGTGAGGGAGAGATTTTGGTAATTGCTTAACATCGATCTCTATAAACGTTAAGGGGTGACAAGAACTGAGTATGGAGCTGCGCAGGAATTAAGGGGTGGAGGAAACGGGATATCCTCGACAAAACCCGTCGACCAACGGCATCATCAGGCACGATTATCACATGCGAAAATCCGGGGACCGAACCCGGATCACCTTGGTAAAAGTCGAAAGTCTATCCATTCGACCACCGCGGCCCAGACACCATTTATTAGTGTGGAGAGTATTGTGGGATATGACATACGACAAAGTCATGCTAATAATAAATTATGTTTATGCAATAATACTAAGAACTTTGAAATTAAAATTAATGTACTGACACATTGTAAATACTAGAATATATTTTAATGTTTTGCATATTATTGTAAGTATTTAATTAAACTATTAATTTTTTCAGTGTTTTAATTAAATTTTATGGTCAAACTGAAATACTCCCTGAGAAATGTCGTAATAGCATTTTAATAAATACATGCATGATTTCTTTCATGGAAACATGCCTATTTGAATATATGTGTACATACATTAACACATACTGTGTACACTTGAAACAGTGTAAGTATACGGTGACATCACCTTACAATGCACAGGGCCAGCCAAGTGTATCACCCCCTCCCGCCCCAGCCAATCACAATCCTGCTCCTACCTCCTCGTGGTGCACCTTGGGGCTTGGATGAGTGAGAGATTTTGGTCAGCGCTCAACATGGAGGAATGAATGGGCGGGGAAAAGGGAGATACCGGGAAAGCCCTCCGACCAGCGGCATCGTCCGGTACGATTCCCACACGCGAAAATCCAGAGCCCGAGCCCGTCGGGAATCGAACCCCGGATAGCCTTCATGGGAGGCGAATGGTTCTGCTATCGCGGCGCCCCCTTCCCCTTCCTGGGTTTGAGCAACCTGATGGTGGTCGGGTGTAGACCCCAGCTGAAGACAGGTCAGGTGCAAGTGGGAGACTGTAGTATTGTCAAGGCCTAAACCAACAGTCTTTGGAAAGTGTCTGGCCAGATAGAGACCAGAGTGGAAGGTTGTAACCCTAGGACTGGAGGAGGATGATCCAAATCGGACAACGGTAGTATCCACAGCTTCGTTTAACAGAGGGTAACACCAGAAAAATGGGGTTATCTGTGGGCTTCAACACGTAGGTCAAGGTTACGATAGTTATTCTGAGCCGGTAACAGAAATTCCAACAACCAATTATAAACAATAGCAGCAAACGCTGGATGAAACATTTCGCGTCGTTTTCTTTTAGTCACAAGCTAGAATTGTGGCCACTGAAAGTCCGTGTAACTTTCGCAATTGTCTCTACACGTATTCGGCACCTCCTAGAGAGCGCCGAGCCAATAATAAAGAGGCAAGTAAATGCACGTTCACTCAAGTGGTTTAACTGTATCAGCGAGCAGCCAATGAGCAGATATTGTCTACTTCAGGAAAACACATTTTCTTGGAGAATAATTTACAGGTCAGTGAAGTCGTGAATTTTTCCGGTGCATACGGATGGGTGATAGATTCGTTTTACCTGGCTGATCCAATCGCAGGTTGGGAACAACGTTGGATGATGATAAGTAATGGATATATACCAGCAGATATTGCGTTAAGCCCAGTTTACACCAACGATAATATTGCTAATAACACGTGTTTTCAACAGAGTTATTAACAATGTTGTAAAAATGCTTGAAAATTATTATGAACATTGTTCCCAACACTCTGTTAATATTCATAAAACATTGTTAATAACGATTGTTACCAACATTTTGTTGAAAACCTTTATTAGCAACAGAAGTTATGAATTTTAGAAACATACTAATAACTTTGTCACCAACACTGTTGATTTCATTGTTTTTTCGACCCACTTTAAGACGGTCTAAATAAAGGGATGTTGATAAAAAATGTTTCTAGCAATGTTGTAGGCATTTTTGCCATCTAGATTGCTAGTAACTTCCATTCATCATTCTTACAACATTGTTGGTAGCATTGGTGTTTTCAGCAACGTTAATAACACATTTGCTATCTACATTGCTATAAAATAGTGTACCATAGCATAGAATTTATTTATAACAATTTTGTAACAAACATTTAGTAATTAACATTGTTATAGTTATTTTTTCGGTGTGGACTGGACTTTACTATCTGACTGCAGACTGTACTGCTAGCTGCTGCTCGCTCGCTCGACGTCTTGTATTAGCAAACGGTGTCGGAGCTTGCAGTGGATAACGCTTTTGACCAAAAATTAAAATCCCCACCGAAGAGAGACCGACCACATGTAAAGCTGTCAAATTCGTAAATTATACGTGTACAGCCGCTTATTTTTGGCGATAAGAATTTTACGCCAAATTTTTCCAGCGCCTTACGTTAATATCTACATTTCTTCATTATGGTCAGTGACTGGAAGTTTTAACTGTCACTCGACTTGGGTTATACTGGCAAATAACAGACGGATGGTGTCATAATAGCCTTATTCTGATTGGCTCAGTCAAATGAGTGAATTAGAATTTATTGGTTTTTGGTCATACACCACTGCTTTTAGTTTTGCTGCAAAACGTGAGCAATAGTGTATGTCCACAGACCTATAAATTCTAATTGTAAACTCCCATTGCAAAAAACTTTTAAAAATCTCAAATGAGTGAAGCAGAACTGCAGATGTGCACGTAAGGGAATGAAAAAAAAAGTAGGTACAAAATTATTATCATCGACAGTTAGTGGCGTCAATGATATAACATAAAGACCATCGGCTAGTTACATCACAGATTATGTTCAAGGATGAACAAATCAATGAAGTTTATTATGTTACCGAACAATAATGCGAGTGTTGACTAAGTCTAGCTACCGGGAGTCTCGAGCAAGATTTCAGACGCACTCACCTGCGTGAAAACGTTCCAGGAGTTGACTACCCTGTGACAGTTCACTTCTCGCCGGGTGACATTCTCGGGGGAATCACACCTGTTGAGATGCGACTGTCTTTCTCGGCGAGTTCCTCGGGTGCGCGCAGATACGACTGCTGTGCGGGGCAACTATCCCCTGGACGTCGTCGCGCCAGAAGACGAAGAGCATCGCGCGCAGAGACGTCGCACGGACCTCGCGCCCACCAGACGTTGAGGACCACTGAGGCTACGCGGGCCGGTCCCATCGATTATAAGCGTCGCGACGGCCGACAGACGCGCGCACGCGTACGAATTTCACGCCACATTCCTCCGCCTGTCGGGTCCTCCTCCTGTCCTTCTCTACGTCCCTTCCTTCTTACGTCCTCCGTCCCTGTCTCCGACATACAAATCGCTCCCGCAACGGCGCCCGAACCCTACGTGCACGGCCCACGAACTACCTCACATTGTAAAATATTAATTGTAAATTTAGCTCAGCTATGTACAGGAGTGTTGAAAAGAGTACATTTCTAGGAACCTCTGAAGTCTGCACAGACGTTACCAAACTGTAAAGTGTTAAGGGGGAGTGTTAGACAATTTTGTTATATGTTCAGTTTTTAAGCCATAACATTTATTAAAATTGTATTATCAAATTATTTCCCCCAACAAAATATAGGTAGAGATGGTGAAATTTTTGCGAATTGTATGACCTGCATGTTAGGCCGTGTCCGAATTCACAGGTATGCACTTCTGTACTTCTACCCCTGCGTACTTTACTTGCCCCGTTCTATACTAGACGAATTCGGACGAACCTTGTTGGCTTCGTATTTTAAATGAACTAGCCAGAAGTATTTCTAAAAATTTTCATGAAATGTTATGATTTCGTAAGTGATGAACGACGGCGTAAAAGGTAACACCAGTCTTTCTTCGCAGAATATTCATGCGCAATGTAAAATTAAAAAATACATTAATGTGCTATGACAAAATATGACTGCATACGAAATCATAACCTAGTTCCTAGTAGTAAGCATGATATACATTCGTTAATATAATTTATGTAATTAAAACCTAAGAATTTTTTATTTGTAATAGTTCTAGTAAATGTATTAGTTGTATGTACTTACAAACAAACAGAGTCGAAGCATCCATCTAGAAGTTTGTTCTTTGTTTATCACATTAACCTGCAAATACTAAACAACAAACTGCAAAATTTTAAGATGGCGACTATTGAAGGTCGTGAGGGGCGCGAGATATACACACATTCGTTCCCTTGCGTACTTACGTACTTCACTTCCAATTCGGACAGCCCTTGTGATGTCACTTCCGGGGGTAGGTGCACACAAGTACATACTTCAGGCGAGTTCGGACACGGCCTTAGAATCAAATATCCTATGCATACTCAAGCCCCGTCTATTCGTTCATTGTATGCTATTCCACTGAGTAGCAAATAGTGGACAAATGGTCAGGACGTGAGTATGTATAGGATATTTGAGTCCTACCTGTAGGTCATTGAAGTCGGGAAATTTCACCATCTCTAAGCATAGGATATATTCTTGACAAAAATAATAATGTAAACTTTCATTATTATTTATGTCAAGCAGTTTACCAAGAATATATCCTACGCTTTGACGAAGAAAAATTTTTGATAGTTCAATTTAAACAAATGTTATGGCTCAGTAACTGAAAGTACAATAAAATTGTCTAACACTCCCCCTTAATGCTTACCATCTGCTGTCTTTCAAACTTGAATCATGGTACAGGTGGAGATAATTTGAGTACGTTTTAAACATTAGTTCTTTTATTCTTTTCAGATAATTTACAGTTCCTTGGCTCTTTTTAATATAAGCAAGTAACATTAAACATGTATACGTTGTATCATACAAAAAAATAAACGTCTAGGTACACAATAAATAATATTTTTTTAAAAATTATTCTAAAAAAGACGGTCTTCAAATGTGCTCACATTATCATGACCCGCCTACAAGTGTCCCATGGACTTTTTACAGTGCAGACTTCGCCAAGGCAGGTAAAGCATGAAAAATCTATAATTTTATGTTTTTACGCAACATTGTTAGCTTTGTATATATTACTAGTGGCATTTTTAACATGCATAGTATTCCCATAACGACATGGCAAAGTCAAAATTTGCATGATGTTACGGCAGTATGAATGTATGGACTTACGCCATTACTGATGATTTGTTGATTAAACATTTGCAAAGATCGCATTTTTAAATGTTTGTTGCAATGGGAGTATACAATTATAATTTATTGGTTTGTGGACATACGCCATTGCTCATGTTTGTTGACCAAACTTGTATTGAAAGACAAAGTCACGCAATGGCATATGTCCACAAACCAATAAATTCTACTTTGTAACGGTGATGCTATAGAACTTACCGGTTTTTCAACAAATCAAACGCATTGGTGTATGCACATAAATCTGTTAATTCTTATTATAAAGTTTCATTGCAACAATAATTCAAAGATCTCATGTTACGGCATCATACATCTAATGAAAACTAAATGACTTAACTGAAATAAAATAATATGCACTTACTGTTCACTGGCTGTTTGATAATTGTTATAAAACCATAAAACAACATATCTTTATAGCTTTTTTTTTTAATTTCTGAAAATAATGTTAAATTCCTTTAAATAGCTTCATTTTTTTCAGCAACTTTATTAAATACAAAATACTACGTACAGTAAATAATTAAATACGAAGAACTGTGACAAGTTTTGGCGTTGGTTCCACTTTTCGCATGAGTCCCACCGGACGAGACAAGTGTTAGACGTATGACCATTCACAAAATTTGGAACAGGAAACTCTCCTATCACATCACATGCAAACTGAGTCGAGTGTGTTTGTGGAGTGGACTTAAATATACTGCCAATAAACGGCATGTTAATTAAGTGTTGTAGATATATTTTCCCCCGTTACTTTTATCGTATGAAGTAGGTTGTACAAATTAAGGAAAAATCAAATAAACTGCTCCTTTAATAACAAAGATGTATAAGGGTGTTTTAAAACCACAACGAGCCAAGTCGTCTTGAAATAAATGTCATTTTATTTTCAACACTAGTACTGTAATCACTGGAAATCATACGTTACGATAAAGTGTTTTAATATTGTGTTAAAAGGTTTTCGAACTTAAATTATTCTATATAAATGTAAACAGAGCAGACACCTACAGGCTGTTTTACAATTTGTCACAACACTCTTGAAGAATTGGTTACCTTGCTAAAGGGCATGAGAATATAATTGCATGCAACCCGCCATACACAGCAGAATACGCGCTTCCATTTGTGTAATGTCGATCGAACACTCCACATGTAGTAGTGATGGGAACACATGTGCAGTACGTACAACACCACACTGCTGTTACTACCGATTCGTCCTATTTCTTCTTCCTTTCCCAAGGGCCACAGTGGTGAAGTTATCACACTATTTACCTTCTTCAGTTTCAATGGACGATTTGAAATGAGGCGGAGTTTTGTAATTTACGAACAGGCGTTGTTGTCTCTTGTGAGAAACAAATAGTAAAAAATCTAACGTACTGTACTGTTGTAGACATAAGTCATTACAATATTATGTCCTCCCAGGAATCTTAGAATAAGACTAAGAAGAAACAAACGAAAAAATGAGAAAACAAGCCATGTTTGGCTGAAGACAACACATCCACAAAGCAAAACAACAGAACGTGAATGATCCTATAAGGAATTAGTCAACAACAAATAAAGAAAAATTGATAAAACATTCAAAAGTAAAAGTCAAAATACAAACCAAATAATCCGTAATAGTCAGGAAACCACAATTAAGACAGCACAGACAGTACTGAGACGAATACAATATTGGACAGACGACAGTATAACGACGATGTCACAGACAACAGACTACACGACACAACGATGAAGACACAAAAGTACACAGTACATTTCTTAAGACGGACTTTTCACGACGATTTCGTTTTTCGTTAGTTTTTTTCTAATATTCACACTAAGATTTCTGTGATGACATAATACTGCAATGGCGTATGTCCACAATAGTACAGTACGATATTCTGTCCCACTGCAAGAAACATTCACAGACATTAGTAAACAAAGTGTTGATAAATGGCAGAAGAAATACTGAAGGAGTTCACTGGACAAAAACTTTGAATAAATAAGGCTTGTTTGATGTTAGTTGTGTGCTTAGTTACGTTGGTGCCGTAGGTAGTCAAGGGCTTTCAAAAGAAGGGTATAGTTTTATTTGTGTCTGGCTTATATAAAGACGAGTGTGCAGCTACAAATGGCTGGGTCGTGTTCGTCAAAGTGTTATGGCTGCTCACTTGCTTCTAACGTAAATAATTTCAACAAACGTGCTAACATTGCTGCAGTGTCAGTTTTTCATCTCACTAACGCTTTTATAATTTAAAATAAATTCGTGTAATGAATACAAGAACCATACTAATAAACAACCTAACTATATTCACAGTACAGGGAGGTAAGGCACCACAGGAAACACGGGAAGATCTATGTTAATTATTATAACGCAAAAAGAAGACATTTTTTAAACCTTTTTTATACTTATATTGTTTTCAAATGCTCTTTAGATAAACATTTACCTACTTCAACATAACTGCCGTGGCAATGGAGGTTAAAGTAAAATTGCATCTGTAATCATATCTATCAGCATGTCGTCACCAAAAAAAAAATATTGCCAACTTTTTACTGGAAAGTTTCTATGAATCATTACAAATATTATCATAAAGATATGCCATTTCTGTTCATGTCAAAATAATGAAGTTGGTAAAAACGTTCAAGACACCTGGGAATGTCAATTTTTAGCACAGATGCATATGTCAACAAACTTTGTTTCCCACAACGGGCTGTGACGTCAGAGAGCATTTATGTACCTCTAATTGTCCATTCCCGATAGGGTAAGGTGAGATAATTGTCGGCCGTTACCATTGGCTGATTTATTGGGTTGGATACTACCGTTTTCCCAGCCTTGAACTCCACGGCTGATCCGTACTCACTTGCCAGTTCAAGACATCACTGATAAGCCACGGCGAAAAAATCTCTCTGTCATGCTCTCTCTATATATCTCCTTTCCCAGGCCGTTGTGGCACGGTCATTGGATGAGATTCACAGCTAAACCTTTATTCGTAAAGTTGCCAATGTTCTACTTGGTGGTCCACGTACTACAATTTGTCTACCCTCTAACACTCCCGCCCAATAACGATGGACGTAACGTTTCCAGAATCATAGTCCCATGAATAAGTTGCTTATTAAACGTGTACTACGAGTCGTAGATGGTTGTAATACGAATTTTAAAACATAATTTATCTACAGCACATGTACTGGTATATCTACACATACAACATATCCCGTATGTGGTTCTGGACGAAAACATTTGGTGAGCATTAAAAAAACACATGTTAAATTGACTTATATTGACACTTGTGTAATTTTAACTGGTCACTTAGCGGAATTAATAAAGTAAAGTTTTATGTATATGTCAAGTGACTTGTGTTCTTTAAAACGCCTACCATGGTGGCAAAATGATAGAAACTCAAGTATGTATTATGTATTAATCTTGGCCACTTCTTACCTCCCACTAATTATGTAAAACAGCAAGGTAACTGTAACAAAAAATTAACGCAATTGTCTGAAATGTATTATAATAGCCTATAACCCTTCGACCTAATCATGTGTTTACCCATTTTAGGGGCACAAGATCCCGCATAAGCAATCCGGAAGAAAATTGTAGTACAAATCCTACGTCACCGTAAGGAATAATCTGCTTGCGTATGTGTTCTTCGGAATCGCGTTCGTATCTTTGTACATGTTAGTATAGATATGCATATATGTTGTCCTTGAAACAAGTGCAAAATTATGGCTGAAGGTACGGGATGTTCGTGTGAGTATTTTGTGTTATATACATTACGTTAATAAATTTATCCATACGTTACCAAAAAACAAATCAATGAAAACAAACGCAATACACTTTCACGTGGGAAAATAATTTATTATTATATAACGTGTTTTGTAATCAACAATAACCAAGTAATAAATTTATCACAAGATGTAGTTAAATCTCGTCAAACAATTTTGCAGTACGTACATAAAAACGTCTACGGAAGAGTTTTTTTTTTTCTGTAGCGTAAGAATGATATTTAACCTATTGTTCACTAATCCAAAACATTTACTTGGCCAACCTTCAGAAAATTTAAAGCATATAAATTTCAAAAGCGCTTGTATTTACTATTAAAGACGTTTTTTAATTGAACAAAAATGTTTCACGTCTGGAAATCCAAGCATTCCTCTACAGAGTTTTTGTAAGAATTGTACCGCGAGCGCCTGCGAGATCTGCAACCCGAGGTTTCTGAGAACTGTATGGGTTGCAGACCATGCAGGCTGCAGTGTATGCTGTTAAATCTCGCACTATAGTTCAACCAAAAATTCAGCTAAGCAAAACAAATGTGAGGTTGAATGTTACCTGCCGGCTGGAATACCAATGTTTTGTGGTTACGGGATTCTCGTTGCGTGCATCATACAGTGAATGCATTCTGACTGTTCTGTGTATTATTCAGCATTCCATTAAAATTGTACACAAATTCACTGCACGATGTACCGTAACCAATCAAATAAATATAGTATATAAACTGCGCAACTGTGTGCATCTATCCCTATTAAAATGGATGTGTGGGTTTGCATACATGTGTGTATTATACAATACAAAAATTAATACAAGACGAGACAGAACCGATTGAGAGCGTAGTAACGCTACATCATAAGTCGATATTAAAATTACATTTGTTTGTATTGTATCAAAAATATATCGTCTTTCATTTTTATGCAGTGTTATAGAGTTAGTTGCTTAGCATCGTTAGGTTTTGTAGCTTACGTTTTAAAAAAATTTAATGTTGATGTCTATTTTCAGAGAAGCATTCTTCCAGCTAAAAACTCTTCTTTTTTTCTAACAAATTGAAAACATATTTTTAACTTCCTTTTACGTAAGCCAATACAACAACAAATTACCACCCTCCGTCTTGAATCACGTTGTGTATGTGTATGTAATATTCAAACATCACACGTTCATACTTGAAGATAACACGCGGGTTAACGAATACTTGCAATAAATCGTCATTGCTGGAACATTATTGGACAGTTACAATATATAGGTACAGAGAAAAGTAATGAAAGAGCATTAATTTTGCTTTTAAAATAATGCATATTGAAAACGCAAATATGTTTAGTGTTGAAAAAAAATAATATTAAGTGTCTTAGAACCTATGCTGTCGTATTTCGTTGCATGAGTGATAGAAGTTTGTTTCCTCTAAAGAATATTCTATCCTATGTTAAATATATTTTCTTCCTTCTGTTTTTTTTTGTTATCCCCACCGACCGTCACCACACCTAACATATACCAACCTAATCAAAACTAACCTACCTTAACCTAACCGAAATTAACTAAACCTGGCCCAACGTAACCTAGACCAAACTAACAGAAACTAACTTAACCTTACCTTACATTACTTAACCTAATCCAACATAACCTAAAATTACCCAGTCTAAATTTTCTTAACACTACCCAACCTAACCAAACCTAACCTAACATTACCAAACCAAACAAAACCTACCTTACCTAACCAAGTGCAAACGTTGTGCAACTTAATGAAACAATGTGCAAGTTAATGTAACTTTGTTCAGCAAAGTACAACTTAGTGCAACTTTGTGTAACATAGTGCAACTTAGTTTAACAAAGTGCAACTTAGTGCAAAAAGTGCAACTAAGTACAACTTATTGTAATTTTTAGGTTAGGTTTGGTTAGGTTATGTAAGGTTTGGTTAGGTTATGTAAGGTTTGGTTAGGTTATGTATGGTTAGGTTAGTTTTTGTTACATTAAATTTGGTATGGTTAGATTGGGTAAGGTTAGGTTAGGTTTTATTTGGTTAGGTTTGATAAGGTTAGATTGGGCAATGTTAGGTTAGGTTTAGTAAGGTTATATTGGGTACGGTTAGGTTCGGTAAGTTAGGTTTGGTAGGTTAGGTTGAGTTACATAGTTTATGGTATGTTAGGTTATATTATGTTAGGGTTGGTTTTGTTAGGTTATATAGCGTTACCTTAATAGTAAAACCTCGTAACTCAATTTCGCATCCAGTCAGAAAAAAGGAGTTCCCTCACACTGAAAAAATACGTAATATTTATTACAAATGAAATTTTTATATCTACTTTTAACACTATTTCTTTGTACATTTCTCATTATGATGGTTTAAAGGGTTCGAATGTCCAATCTTCATAGCATGGAGTTACGAGCTTTTACTATTAAGGTAGTTCGGCTATGTTACGTCTTGGTTCTTTAAAGTTAGGTTAGGTTAAATTTTCGATAGCTTTTGTTTGGTTCGATATTGTTTGGGTTGGTTAGATTCCGTTGGGTTTTGTGGGACTTAGCTTGGGTCGGTTTTGGCTAGGTAACGCTGTATTAGTTTTAATTTAGTAGGGTTATTTGAGGTAATATTAAGGAAAGTTTTGGTTTGGGTTAAGTTAGGTTGAGTCAGGTTGGTTAGATTAGTATAGGTCATTTTGAATGGCGTTTGTCTATATTAGCTTTGATGACGTTATGATAGGCTGGGTTATGTTGGGTTAGTTCAGATTGGCTTATGTTAACTTAGTCAAATTTAAAGTGTAATGTTTATGTTCACAAAAGGCAGAAGACAAAAATATGGATTTAATGAAAAACTAAGCAGTTCGTTATAAATATTTCTCACTTTGCCTATAGCGTAGATAATAGAGGCTTCTAGTACTTGATCAGCTGAGCTACTGTCTCCGATTATAATGAACCCCTTGTACACAAAATGTAAAGGCCAAACTACTTATTTGGAATACGGAGAGCTATAATCACATACAAATCCCAGATAATAAAGCACGTGGACAATATCCTGTCATATTTTTGCGCCTTGCGCGATGTTTTCAGGGGTTGGGTCCGAGTTTTTACATTTTTGACAATAATAATTGTTAAAAACATTATTAAGATTTGATCTTGTAAAACGCTCTGTAACTTCGTTTCAACTGGCTTTTACTACGCACTCTGATTTTATCGAGACAAAATACAAAATGTTTGTTTCTAGTTAGTTAATTAATGAAATCTCCTTGTGGATTAGCTACATATTTACTGTTTGTCTAGACAAATATCATTACATATAAATATCAATCTGCAACAAAGTTACAGATTAATTGTACGTTATCGGCTTCCGTATGAATTAAAAATAATATTTTCTCGAATGCAGAAAATCTCAGGGCCGTGCCCCTTAGGGCGCGATGTACCATAATTTTCACCATGTTTTTTTTTATTTGTACTAGATATTTTTTTCTTGTTTTAGACACAAAATATGACTAAATTTTGCTCGTATAAAATTATTTTTATCTTGCAAGAGCAAAATTTAGTCACATTTTGTGTCTGAAACAAGAGAAAAAATATATATCTGGTACAAGTATAAAAATAAAAATATGGTGATGAAAATTGCTGTTCACCGCGCCCTTAAGAGGGCTTGGTACATAATTTTACGCTAAAATCATTAATCTATAAATGTAGGTTTCTTGAAGCCAATTTGCGAAAGTTAAACAAAAGGAATCCTAAACAATAGTTTTAGCCAACGTTTTAAACAAAATTGTTTCCAGTGTTACGAACTTCTGAGGCACAATCTCTGACGCCGGAACCTCGTGCATTTAACTGCGGCGCAAGAAATCACGCGTAACGAATTAGTAATTATGGATAAATATTTACTCATATATAGATCGCAGGCTTTCGCGGCCGTTGTCTGCATTTTCTTGGCTTGTGGGTGTGAGCCGCGTCTGGAGATTGTCTTGCGACGTTTCGGCAGTCGGTAGTCGGAGTCGTAGACCAACTGGCAGATGCAAGAGTTGGCCTCCGACTCCGACTACCTGATGATGGCAGCTGCAACGACTGCCGAAACGTCGCGAGACAATCTCCAGACACGGCTCACCGTCACAAGCCAAGAAAATATTTACTCATATAGTTGGCAAATACAATTGTCTAAGATTGTCATTGCGTATTTTATCAGTATTGGCTTCGAAAAAGCGTAGATATCAATTGATGTTTTCAGCGTTTATTTAATTACCACGCACTCTTAAGGTAGCTGCCTGCCCAGACCGTCGACCGTTGTGCTGAGCTTATGCGGTTACCGTATTGTTCGAAAACTGCTTAGTGTGTGTGGGTGACTTCTGCTTAATAGCATTCATGGACACAATATATGTTTTTGCCCATTTCAGGTTCTCTATTCTAACGTTTAATACCACGATGCCGAAAATGGGTGATTTGCGGTCCTGTTTAGGTATGCAAATCTTGGAGTAGAATGTTTTAAGTGGTACAGGCATGTAAAATTCACCTTTACTTTTAATATTGTATCATAGAATGATACGGACGCCACTGGATGTCTCATAGGGTCGAGTTGTCGGTGAGGAGACTGCGCGCCATTTCAATTACTTGCGTCTAGAGTCTATGAGGTGGCGTGATGCCCTTGGTGTGTAGTTCTTACCGTTTTCTCGTTTCTAGGCATAGAACACATTTTATACGTCCAACCAGACAGCCACCTTATTAGCTATGTTCACCAAGCTTGTTGTCACGTAGTTTTAATGGTACATAATTCATAAAGGAAATATTAATTAATTAATAAAAACTTTACAATTTAAAACGATTATGATACGTAAAATATTTCAGGAATATCGTGAAATTGCCCGCTTGAGTAAAATTCCGGACTGAATCGAATTCGGACTGAAGTTAAGTGAAATTAATGGAAATTACTCATGGAATGAAGAACGTTTTGTTGTAATGTTCATGGAGTGTTGTTTCAGTTTGAATTATTTAGATTAAATAAGGGAACTGGGCTTCACTATTTGCATGGCAGCGTAACGTCCATATATATATATATATATATATATATATATATATATATATATATATATATATATATATATATATATTTTTTTTTTTTCGTAACATGCATACTTTGAATTTGTCGCACAGTTATGAGAAAACTACAAGTGCTAAACTTGTTTCGTTAAAGGAAACTGTACTTACAAGTATTCGTCTAAAAGACCAATACTATTTCGTAAGAATATAAAATTTTTATATAAAACGCACTTGGAACACTCTTAAGGCCGCTGGGAAACGTGGTGCGAGCAAGGACAGGGTTTTACAGCCCATTCACAGTAAAGTGAACACTTTAACAACTTACTTCTGGCTTATACATTTAGCCAGTTCCTATCTTCCCGTTGCACGTAATTATATATATCATGTTTGAAAAGTTATGTGCAAAATAACGTTTATATTTACACATAGCAGAAATATACAAATTGGCTGAAAATAGTTCTCACATTATCGTGAACGACCTATACATATCACGTTATATTCGGAGGGGCTAAGCCTCCATTTTCAATATTTCCTGCTGACAAGAAGCTTTTTTTTTTTTAAGTTGAGAAGAAGTTATTTTTTCAGGAATTAAAGTTTAGAAAGATAGCATGAATAGGATATTTCCAGTGTTTTAAGAAATGAAAAGACTTAAACCCCTGCAATTTTAAGTATATCAAAAGGGGAGGAACAGCTAAATGATAATGGATCAACGTGAACGGCATGGGAATGAACAAAATTGTAAAGGAGGAAGGTATGTATTTTCGACAGGTACTATGTGTATCTCCTAATTTATTTTTTCATGTAAATCTCTTTCCTTACCCTCGCAAGGGCTCTGGGGTAACGAGTACATCCCCGACGCACAGTAAAGCTACGGACGGGCTAATGGCTCGGGACAGCCGTAATTTTCATTTCAGCAGCATGCCAACCCTCGCCCTTCCCGATTCCGGCGCAATTCGTCTCGGGCCCCGTGGCGTGTAGCGAGGCCCCGTGCCTGTTACTAGGGGGTGGGGGGGAGGTGGTTCATACCCTCGACAGTGACCACGTGCCGGTCACGCAGCACTGTCGCCGCGGGGGTGGCGTCGTTTTCAGAGGGACGGAGAGGGGTGGAAGGGAACTCCCCAGTGCCTGCCTCCGCCCTTCCCCGCATTCCAACCTCCTCCTAGGACGCAATTTACGAGCGACGAGCCCGTGTTCTGGGTGATTTGGAGCTCCTCATCGTAATCAGAATGCCCTCATCCCCAAATCCCCCCCAATCCTTCTTCAGTGTAACAGGCCGACATACAGTGACTCGAGTCGAGACATATTCCTGAGTGTTGATAGTACGCCAGGTTAGATAACAGCCAGCTGGAATAGTTATGTTTTCTTGTAGGGGAACGTAAGACGTGAGGTCATCGACATACAGCCACACATACTTAATAAAAATGAAGACGTGAAATTACGGAGCGTCTCAGAGCGAACTTCGCTTTCTTGTTGGCGGCCCGAGATTGCTGGTGTCTGCGTCAGGTTTCCTATTGGCCTGGTTGTAGGCTAGCACAGCAGCCGCCTTACGCTGACTGGCGGTAGGCGTTTCCGCCATGTTGCTGGCCATCGAAGCCATTTTGCTGGCGTATGTGGCTGAGCTTGCCGTCTTACCAGCTACATCACTTCTGTATACCTAAATATTCTGTAACACAACCGTTGCGGACATAAGTTTCGCAATCCATAAAATAACTATAGCTGGAATTCTAGGCCCAAGACTGTGTGTCTTAACGCTATTAATAGAGCCGCGAATTTTATGCGAAGAAATTTTTGCACTTTTCGATTTCATTGCCTTGCGCAGTTCTGCTTCATGGTCGGTGATTAGATATTTTAACTCTTGCTTGCCTCGGGGGATCTACTGGCAAATCACAGACGTATGATGTCAAAATATCATTACTTTTATTGGTGCAATTAAATGAGAGCCGTGTCTGAACAAAGACACGCTGTCAATAACAATGAAGCAGAACTTCCGATATGGATGTAAGTAGGGACCGATATTTTTCGCGAAAAGATTTTTGCAGCACTTTGATTCAGTGCCTTGCGTGTGTGAACCTGCGTCTCTGCTTTGTGGTCAGTGATTGGATGCCTTAAGGGCTTGGGCCCGAGTTTCTCGGCTTTCGAGAGAATTATTTTTTTAAATGCATACGAGAGTTGATATCGTAAAATCGCTTCGTAACTTTTTTGCAAATTGGTTTTACTATGCAATGTAATTTTTCGAGACAATCTGCATGATGAGTAGAGCTAATTTATCAATTAAAAGGAAATTACTTTAATTAATTTAGCAGCAACTATTTTGCAGTCTTCTGACTCGACAAAATTAGAGCATGCAGTTTAAATCAGCCATAACAAAGTTACGAATTGATACTACGATATCGGCTCCAATTTACATCTGGAGGTCAAACCCGCAAATCACAGACGTGTTGTGTCATAGTTATCCATGTACTGTTGGCACAGTCAAATGAATAACAACTCTGCATAAAAACACTCTGCCTATAATAATGAAGTTGAGCTGCAGGTGTACACGTAAGACACTGAAACAAAGTGGGGCAAAAATCTTTTCGCGAAAAATACCGGGCCGTAGATGTAAGGCGTTGAAACAAAATGGTACGGAAGTCTGTTCGCAATAAAGTAAGCTGGAATCATGTAACCCTAACAGTCGATAAATACGTCGAGTCGGCACGGATTTGAACGACCGATCAAGGACACTCACTTCTGCCGTCTGCATAACGAAAATATTACAGCAGCTGCATTTCAAACAGAGTACACAACCATGTAAAAATAAATAGCCCGTAAATCCTCTTATTGTTGTATATTGGCTTGTCCAAGCTATTTAAGCGCGCGCAGAGCTTCAGCCGTCGCAAGTTTATTCGAAAAGTATACTTAATGCACATGAGTGATGTCTTCTTAGGTAAGTCAATCCAAAAACATTACACATTGTTACGTACAACACGAGTCTTCCCTTGAGGACAAGCTAGCGCACTGTTAGGAAAAATTTCCGTGAAAATACGGAAAAGTACAGACAAAAAATTGTCCAGAAATCTTCGTAAAATAAGGGACACTCAGTTTTGCTTGATAATGGAACCCTCCGTAAAATTACGGACAAATCGTTTTCTCTCACAAAAATTGAGTTTCTGTAAGTCACTGACACTTATTGTCCAGAAATACGAAATGTTAATATTTAGGTTGTCTCGATACCTTAACAATTCCAGAAGTGCACTGAAAAATATTTCGAATTTGCTGGGATTCGAACCCACAACCTTGAATGTAACTGGCAGACACGCTAACCAACATACCACAGTGACAACATATTCAGTGTGTGAGTTCCACGCAGTGGTAAGAGGCCAACTTTAGAAGAAACAAATTTTTGTTTTTGATATACTGATAATACAGAACTTCATTAGTACCATTATGAGATAAACATATTACTATATAAAAATAAATATCTTTAAAGGTGCATACCCGCTGGCGCGAAAAGCAGAGAAGAGGTGCTATTTTTATTTCAGCTGTGAATGCGCATAACTCTAGGCGTCATAGTCATCATTAATACCAAATTTTTTTTTAAAGAAACACAAAAAAATACAATTGTAGAAACATATATTGCCATGAACATATGGAAAGTTATGCTCAAGCATCCGCAAACTGGCAGTACGGACAAATCTCCGTAAGCAAAAATTACGGATCACAATATAACGCAGTGTAACGTAGAACGCGAGGTCTGTCTTCTACGAGCATTACACCAGTCACCAGCTCACCAGGATGGTCCTTTGTTTAAATACTTTTGTATTACTCTAATAATAATTATATTAAATAAGTAACTATTGTATGGGGAGGTTACCAGAATGCTTGGTGTAACACCTCGATAACAGACTTCCGATTGGACGACCGTAGGCGTCTGCTGAAATCTTCAAGATAACTCGAAATGAAGATCTCCAATAAAGAAACGATGGAATGTGAAGGGCGGGGAAACGAGAACACCCCTACAAAACTCGTAAGCAAACAAAACTTCACCCACGTACGAAGAATGGGAAGTCGACCCCGCCGAGAATCGAGCCCGGTTCCCTTACTGTATTGGGCGAGCGCTCTAAACACTGCATCGACTGCGTCCTCAAAATCGTATATATACCGCACCATCGCATGTACGACCTCTGTCATGTCTGTATGTAAAATAATTATAATTAAAACCTTATTTATCTTCTACTGTCAACTGCCTTTGAAATATTAGGTTACATTCTTCTATCATAAAAAATATTTTTTTTATTATTATTTTGTCGACTCGCGTGCATTAACTGTCGTGCTGTAAATGCAAACTTGTCGAATCAAAAATATAATTGTCGTGTCATTGTTTTCTTTATTATTATTTTTATTTGTTGTTATAATATACTCGGGGTTATGCACACATTTCTGTAAAAAAATACGTTGCTGTCGAAAAGAGCAAAGCGCTAGTAACGTCTCTTTTATTTTTTTTTCGTGGTTTCCACATCGATAACTGCGGCCTTCGTTACAGAGGGTTGTGGTCATATACACATTCTTATAACCTCATAAAATAATGTTCGGATACATATTTATTTTTAAATATGATTTGCTCACAATTATTTTTCGAATATTGCCCAGCAGAGCACATGAATTACGGTACAAGATCTCAAAAATTACAACACAGAAATTCTCTACACTTGTTTGATGAAAGCTGACTATCCATTAAGATTACCAACATTAATATTTTGTAATTTTTATAGTTTTGATCCCGTACACGCATAGCATCCAAAACATATTACACGTCTGAATTTACAAACCACCCCCTTTAGATTACTTGGTACGTAATCTTACAGTGGAAAAGTTTATTGAAATGTCTGGAATTTGAAAGTTAAAATAAAAACCTAAACCTAATTGCCATATATTTGAGCTGACGTTTTAACAGGAAGACACGTTTCTTTGCGGAGTTTCTTGCATCAGGATTGAAGATACAAAAGCACAGCGTCATAAGTTCCCATTGAATGCATCACGTTTGAAAGAGATTAGTTAAAGAGGTAAAAAAAAAGTATAGTTTTGTTGTTTTTCTGTTTTACTCCCATCTATATAAACGTTCAGATTCTTTCAAATTTCAATAAACTGTTTAGCGTTACTTTTGTAACGCGCAAATTTAACTGTTCTCTGAGTATATCGCCCCTAGGAAGGTTGAAATGGTAGGAAGGCACAGAAGGACTCGTGAAGTCAAAAATATTTTATAACGTTATTTATTTAGTAACTTCAAAGTCTTCACGGAGTTATCGTTGCTAGGCCACTCGCCTGCTACTCTGCTGAAACTCCTCGGATTGCTCGTGTGCCTGATGACGGGAACAGATATCGGTTTCCGAAACGTCGCATCTGTTGTCGTCGAAGGGAGCGTACTATTATCGCCTGTGTTATATTCCTAGTGTTGTCTTGTCTGCAATCATTATTGTTGCTGAGTTTATTTGTGATTACCACGTCTTTATTCATCCTTCTCGCTGTTTCCATGAAACTTGTTTGGTCGTTGTCTTTATGATGGACCTATTTCCTTTTTCGTTTTTTGGTCTCCATTACTTATCGACTTCTGTTTCGGATCTATTTACTTCCTGGTTTGTTTATTCACTTTTATTTAACATTTTTCGTTGTTAATTTTCGCGTACTTAGTCCTGTTATGGAACTGTGGATTTTCTGAGACTCGATGTATATCTAGTGCTAGGAATATTTCGCGAGTTCAACAACCAACATGCTAGAATCCATTATCCTGTGTATGCTGAAGCCCTGCCATTTGTCCTTTACCTGCTGCTCATTCAGACAGCAGACAATGAACGAATAGACGGGGCTTGAGTATGCATAGGTAGAGGCACGATTATTTCGCGTATTGATTCTAGGTCAGGTTGAACGTCAATAACGTATACTTCACTCCTTCTTCTGTGATTAGACGAGAGTGGTTTTAACACACATTTGACGACTGCAAGCCAGTTATAAATAAGGAAACAAGTCGTGGGGATACCACGTGCTACACGTTTGTACTGTTAGAAGCCAATGGATATTCGGCTTCAGCTGGCATGCGTATATAACTGAGAAGTCTAGGCTGTTGCCAAATGAATACGCAAAATACTAGCGCCTCTGTGCAGAGGACATTGGATTCTAGCATGGAGATCATTGAACACGCGAATTTTACCTAGCCCTACCTATATCCAACAATTCACTTCGGTGTTTCACTCGCCTCCCATCATGTCAAACCGGCTTTCCTTCCCTGTGTGTTTATCTCCAGATATTGGCACGTGGGAAACGTGGCGGACGACGTAATTCTATAGGGGAACGCACTTTCCTCCCGCTCTTGCATTCCGTCACTTAGAAACCCTCATTTATTCATAACTCATATCTTAATTCGTTTTGATGTAGGTATTTCACGGGTAGAGCTGTTAGCCTTACGTCCCCCTGGTTATCTCTAATCCACTGTGAGCACTTTTTTTTTCGACGAGATGCACACACAGTATGTGTTCATTTTCATTTCATTATTCGGGAACGTTCAGACTTCAGGTCCATATAATGTGTGCGATCAGTGGAAATGACACACTCGTTGTGGTTAAAGGAGAGTGTTTCCGAATCCAAATTTTATTTCGATAGTTTCGCTATTCTGTAGATATATACAGGATGCCCTCATAATACGCATACCATACTAATAATGGGCTAAATTGGAGACGAAAATGTTAGTGGCAAAATATAGAACAACATTTTTCGCACACAACATGGCAACACAGCGCTGAGTTAGTCTCCTCCTTCGCTACACGTCGAGGTATTATATATACATTAGGTACAGTAAACTTAGTCTCATGATGTACTGCTCGGGATTCGAACCTTCATCCATAATACGATGGTCAGAACAGTATAGTATTAAGATAAATAATATATAGGTGACAAGCTCTTAAAATAGTCAAATTTAAATATAAATTAATTAAGCTATTGTCGTTATAGACGAACAGGCCTATACACAACTTTACACAGATACGGTAACTGGGAACCCGAAATGAGGATGGTCGGAGGAGCCAGGAAATGTAATCCGGATTCATCCATGTTCGAGTCCAACGTGTTACCTCAGCGATATCTCGAGCGGTCATATTTAAACCAATAATGTAATTTTATCGCAATAATTCTGTACTTTACGGTTTTTGTGCAGTTTCTGAGTTTTACATGCAGTGATACGATTTACAAGCCGTATTATAATCCGTAAAAAAGAAAATTGAAGGACTGGGAAAAGGAAGGAGATATCCAACATTTGGAAACTTCTGAGAAGAAAACCAAGAAAGTTTCTTTGCATAATTATGCTTGAAGATTTTCACATGTATAGTCTGACAAACTGCGGACATATTCCAAGCATGGAGAATTTTTATAAGTCTTGATATTTTCTTCAAACATATATATGGTTTAATGCCTGTTTCCAGATAAATGTACCAATGTGAGGTACGCCATTCTTTCATGAAACTCTTGGATTATGTTGCCAACTGAAATAAATATTAAACCCTGAAAAGACGGCCGCCGTAGCGTAGTCGGTTGGACGCAGGTCTACTGTGCAAGAGGTTCTGGTTCGAATACTTGCTAGGGATTTGCTGTTGTGTCCCTTCATCTCACTTTTCTCTCACGGCCCGAGTTTCTCGGCTTTCAAGAGATTTATTTTTTAAAACCCACACGAAATCCGATATCGCAAAATTGCTTTGCAACTTGGTTGCAAATTGGTTTTACTTTGTAAATGTAAGTGTTCGAGAGAAACTGTGAGAAGATTTTAGCTGACGTATCATTTAAAAAGAAATTTCGGTAACTACTATTTTGCTGTCTTCTGTCTCGACAAAATCATAATACGTAGTTAAAACCAGTTATAACAAAGCTACGGGGCGATTTTACGATATCGGCACCCGTTTATGTTATAAAACATATTTATCGTCAAACATGAAGAAACTCGAGCCCTCTAAGATGAGTCTTCGCCGGTGTCGAATTCCCCACTTTTGACGCGTGGGGAACATCGTAGCGATAAGAGCCAGTGTACCACGCTTGACGAGAAGTATATCGCCTCTATTCACAGCGCGCCAAACTGGCGTGCAAAGTTGTGTTGTAGTTTCTTCCTATGGGACTTTAAGAGGTAACCACATTTTATTTTTTAATAGTATGAAATAAAGACCAACGCATGCCTCTCGCTTTGCACTTTACGAATTCAGGTAATATTTTCGGAGTTACAGCAGTCTAAAATAACCCGTTTCTAGCCATTTTGAGAGGCCCGAAAATCAAATTTCTAACAAGCGTGCTGAATATTTTGAAAACGTAGAAGGATAGTTTCAAGTGTGTGTTCTTAACGTAAACATAGGCTTAATATGAATAAATTAAGCGGTTTCGCGTAAAGAATAATACACGTGACACGCTGCAACGCCTTCAATGCGCCAGTCGAGGGTGTTCACGTGGCAAAAGTTCAAAATTTTGTATTTGCTTGGCATAGTGTTAGTTTTATAGACGTTACTTGTGACTACATTTTCCACTTGTAGTAATTTTTTTGCTCTCATAGTTTTCCCATAGTGGCATGTCTAAGCCAGAATTTGCGAGTTACAGGAACATAGTGTTGCGTGCCATGTTCCTGGAGGCCAGTGGTCGGCGGCTGTTTCGTAACACCTTGAGGGCTGGCCGATGACTCAAAGCCCGGGTGGCTCATAGTGGGAAAACCGCCGAACCTACGTCATAGATACCTGTCCCAACTGCGTCTTAACCCTTCGAGGGCGGCGGACGTGACTGCTAGCACATCCGAAACATGA
>PNEQ01016907.1:0-30771 GCA_003012365.1 Medauroidea extradentata
TGACGTCACCAAGATGTCTTCACCAGTCTCTCTCCACAGGCGTAGCACCTTCCTCTAGCACTTCCAATAGCGAACTCCCCTCAAATGTGCCGATTCTGTGCTTTTATACTAGCCCAGACAGTCGGTTATTCCCCGCATTACAGGGGTCTAAAAATAGATATTTCATCATGTTTCGGATGTGCTTGAAGTCACGTCGGCCACCCTCGAAGGGTTAAAAAGCAGTTGGGACAGGTATATATGACGTAGGTTCGGCGGTTTTCCCACTATGAGCCACCCGGGCTTTGAGTCATCGGCCAGCCCTCAAGGTGTTACGAAACAGCCGCCGACCACTGGCCTCCAGGAACTTGGCACGCAACAGTATGTAACATGTTGTAGGCTGTGGTTTGATATAAATAAAAACAAAAAATAATAATATTTTTTGTATTTAACAAAAAATATTGAATTTTGAAATGAAAATTTAAAAATTTCAACAATGTTTCAAAAATACACAAGTATAATTTTTGTTTTGTTTTATATGTGTCAAATCATAGCCTATAACATTGTTATACACTGAATTTTTTCTGTTTGGTAAGTTAGTTGGTTTTAGTGGCGTACATAAAACCGTAAAGTGCCAATTTTGACGTTTAAGACTCATTACGCAATAACTATGAGAGATACAAAAATTTCCTAAGAGAAAAAAAATAGTCACAATTTATGTTTAAAACAAGAAAATAAATATCTGGTACAAATATAAAAATAAAAAAATAAAAAAAGACGTTGAAAACTGACTGTGTGCAAAAACAAAGTATTTTAACGCATTGAAAACACTTGGAAAACGGCTGTTCACAATTTTCTTCCTGCAATTGTATTCATTTAGCAAAATTCTCCTTTTATCGACGCGGAACATGGTTTTTGTCCGGAACCGATATCACAGAACGTGACTGAGCCTCACCGAATATAAGTTAACATGCAAAACCCTATCCTTGCTTATCGTAGCTCCGAGGTAGGCAGCGCCCTTAATGACATACGTTATTATTTCATTGTAACATTTATTTTTCTTTGCATAAGGCGTCCGTCGGAGGAGGGGAACTTCGACAATCTTCGGAGACCATTTGTTTTCCTTTTATGCTGTTTTTTGCGATTTTAATTTTTAAAATCCTGAAAGGGAGCATATACATCAACCGTTACAATTGTTTACGCTATGTAGCCTAATACTACCAAAACATAGGTTTATATAAGGTACTTGTACCGAATATGGCCCGCTTAAGGCTCAACGACCATGTGTGCGTAAGTTATTAATTATATTACTAATATTACACATGTATGATGTAAGACAGATATTTATGAATGGTGTGTGTACATACTGAAGACTAGTATGTATCGATTCCACATATATCTCGGTTGGATTTATTTGCTTGGACATACTTCATTGCGAAATAAATGACTGTCAAAAGAAAACTAAAAATAAAAATAGAAATAAGACAAGAAAACATAAAAAGAAGAGTATGCGTTAGTCATCAGGATACATACACAACATGAAATTCCAAAACTGGAATCTGGTCAGATAAAACAAGGAACAAACAGAAAATAAAAGAAATAACAAAAATTATAAAAAATAAAGCTAAGTTGACATGCGACACAACAATGAGACGAAACAAAAACACAAACAGAAATACAGCAAACGACACAACGATGAGACTAAACAAAACACAAAGATGTCGGACACAAACAGAAAAAACAACAAACAACACAAACGATGAGACGAAATAAAACACAGTAGTTTTCCAAACAGCCAGTATTAACTTAAAACTACTGTGTTTTATTTCGTCTCATCGTTTGTGTTGTTTGTTGTTTTTTCTGTTTGTGTCCGACGTCTTTGTGTTTTGTTTCGTATCATCGTTGTGTCGCATGTCAACTTAAAGTTTCTTTTTTATAATTTTGTTATTTCTTTCATTTACTGTTTGTTCCTTGTTTTATCTGACCAGACTCCAGTTTTGGAATTTCATGTTGTGTATGTATCCTGATGACTGAAGCATACTCTGTTTTTAATGTTTTCTTGTCTTATTTTTATTTTTAATTTTCTTTTGACAGTCATTTATTTCTCAATGGAGTATGGCCAAGCAAATACATCCAGTCATGCACTCCCATTGCACAGTTCTTTCAAAGATCATATATCTCGGCATTACCACACAATGGCGACTAGTGGGCCGTATTGAGAACTGGGCCATATTAGGTACAGGTACCTTAATTTTGGCTAATTATCGACTTAATTAAATTTTCTTAGTCAATAATTAGCCAAAATTATAAAAATCTATGTTTTGGAAAAAAAAAAGCTGCATAGTACAAACAATTTCTAACATTTCAATGTAACATTATTGCGATATCTGCTCCCTTTCCGGATTTAACAAATAAAATGTATAAAAATAACATAAATAGGGACCCGTGGGCTTGAGGATTCGTTTGTTTATCCTATCCGAGTTACGAAGGCCTTCGTACATGACGTACTTTCATAACAAGTTTCGCAAAACCTGCACGTAGCAGAGTTGGTTAATTGTCAGGTGGCACACACGGTTGCCAACACCCGCATGTTCACCACAGCCCCGGGCCAAGGACAATGAGCATACATAGTTACGTGGGAACGATGACGTAACACTTCGCTCTCCTCCCTCTCCACCGTGAGGACCATAAGTCAATGCGACTGAGCAACAGGGCGGTCCCGAATTACAATACGCGGCAAAACAAACACGGCTGAAGCGCGACATTGCAGACTAGAGCCCAGACTTATCGTTTTATTTATTTTAATTTTAAATAACGTATCGTGTAACACAAATCGAATGTAGCTGAAATCGGTGAGAAATGCTAAGACGAAACGTGCACAACGCTGGTGACGTAGGCCTCTTTTACGGACTGGTGATATTTGTGTCTTGCTCGATTCTACGTAGATTATACATAGGCTACACGTTCTTTCCATAACAAGCCCCTAACAGCGCATAAGAGTAAGGGAACTAGGATGGGGGGGAGTGCTACTGTCCCTTGCTGACGTTACTTTGTCGTCAGCATGAAAGGAACGACGATACGGTATTTTCTACAAACGTCAATTGAAATTCGGCGTCACATATTTGACATAATTCTTCTATGGAGTCCCGGAAGAATAAAAAAAGCCACGGACAACGAATGAAAAATAAATTTACAAAATTATTAATAAATGGAGGAGGAGGTTCGAAACTTTGTTTTAATAATTTTTAAATTTGTACAAAATATTGTTTATTTTGTAGACATCCATTGCGAATATTTTTTACAGGGAGTAAAGTTTTCTAGCTTTCGTAGATTTTGTATAATGCATGTCAAATCTCAAATTTGCATAAAACTTTTATACAAGAAATTAAAACCAACTGACTTACAGGAATAAAATAATTTCCACTGAGGAACCGTGTCACGGACTGCGTTAAAATGTGTATAAAACCCGTACTAAAGGTTTTTTTTTTTTTTGTTTCTTGTATTTTCGAAAAATTGCAGAATTTGGAAAAAAAATATGCCAATTTTCCGCAATTGTTTTCAAATACAAAAAAAACTTAATACGGCTATTTGTACATGCCTTAACGTAGCCCGTAAGACCTTTCCGCAGTGAGAATTACGTAATTCATTTATGTAAGTAAGTTGATTTAATTTCATCTATAAAACCGTTTTATGTCAATTTCGGCTTTGTGATGCCGTTATAGGCCTACAAAAGTTATAAGAGTTAGTAAAATTTTCTATACTGGAAAAAAAATATATTTCTCGTAAAATATAACAAATTATTAAAACAATAAAAATGTTGCGTTTACTCTCTCCTTAACGTATATAACATAGAATTAAAAATAAAAATTATCCCTCGCCTGATTATGAAAACCACAGGAAACTTGGCAACAAGCATGTACAAAAATTCACACGGAATCGGAAAATGTAAATCTCGTATAAAGAGACATTTTCAGCAATACGTCTTGACCATTTAGTTATTTTCAACATGAGCAGTAACGTCCTCTTGAAATGCGTGACATAGGAAGCAACGGTCAAAACTTAAAATTAAAATATACAGGTTCCTGGAAGACCATACAGAAAAAAAAAATTAAAAATAACAGTGCTAAATGAAAAACCTGTCAACTTTATAAAGTAATATTTAGCCGATATGACGCATTAATATCTTGTGCCACGAAAACTGTACGAAAAGTCGGCAACAGGGATTGTGTGCTGCCAAAATAATAGATACAGAGGAAATGTTTTCACACTGTTTTCTAGGATTGCTCTTTTTTTTTTTAATATAGGCTTCGACAACCCTGTCATTTCCAATTAATGCATTCAGCATTGAATTATGTGCCACGCCCTCTAAAGGAAAAATCTGAAATCTGGCAAAAAGCATTTAAAATATCCGTCTCATCCTTTAATACAGAAATGACACATCCACTATTAACGTGCATTTATATCACAGCTATCAATATCAGTACGTGTTAACGTTTTCACAAGTAGGGTCAACTGACCACATATCGTGGTGTACCTTATTATTGCAGGCTTCACAAAACTAGGAAGGATATAGGTTACCAACAGACAGCAAGCTCGTGAAGATTCCGCAAAAAGTGACCAATGTAACACATCATTAAGGGCACAAAATTTGTAACATAGGTATATTTCTGAAGCCTTAGGATCACGAAGAAGGGTTGGTTTATCGGATAAAAAAAAATACGTAATACTTAGATAAAAAAAGAAAATGAGTCATACAATAGAAAGGGGTGAGTTAAAATTATACCTACGAACCATATAAAAAAATCTTACCAACAAGGGTGTTGTTAACAACTGTATAACAATATCCCACAGATATATTACTACGCCCATGAACTAGAGACCCTACTACCTCTTCCTAATCAAGCAAACGTACCTAGAATTAACACTGGAGACCGTATCAAGACGACAACTTACAAACTACACGTTCCTCCCAATTAGGAACCAATCCTGTCGACAAGCACACCAATCACACAACTACCTACGTATCATCAGGAACTAGTGTTCAGATGAGAGGTCCCGTACCTCACTACAGGCATATATCACTGTCAGTATAACAGTACATATCTACATATGCTTAGTGATTCGCTCCGAATACAATGTCCCAGCTACCTGTAGCTCACCGTCTTCAGGAAACCAGAAGGAGACAGTAAATAACACTTTTACTGAAAACACACGCCGTGTGATAAACTGACAGTAGGTACTCTGTAGCAATTTTGACATTGTTTATGAGGCTGTTTTGAGTTTAAAAATAAAAAAACCTAGAAATTTGAGAGCACTTTTCCTTTTTCAACACACTTTCATGCAAAAATATGTACAATACTGATAATAGAATGCAGGGGCGTCATTTGGGGCCACCGGGGGGGGGGGGGGCAAATGCCACCCCCATGGATTTAGAATTGTATGTGTATAAATACATTTTTGTATTTTTAAATTTAAATAATGCTAACTTAAGCATATAAAACCGAAGTTTTATTATTAAAGTATCTAATTTATACATGCTTACTTAATAAAAAAAGATGCAACAAGGTCACTGTCGCAGGAAAACAAAATCTTGCCCCCCCCCCCCTAGAAAAACCTGAAATGACGCCCCTGACAGAATGCCGTAACTGACTTTGAACACGGGGGGGGGGGGATGCTTTAGGACATTACATAGAATTATTTTTCGCATATGTGGCACACCTGAAATAAATTACTTGCAATAAATTCCGAATGATAAATATCCACATGAAATTTCATTATAAATAAATGTTCAGAGTTCACAATTATTGTGTCGCAAAGTCACCCCACGTATCCAAAGTCAACCCCCCCCCCCCGCACCTTCACGGAGTCTTCCTCCGGTTACGGTAATATCGTCCAGTTTTTCAGTGTCGATCATTTTATTAGTCACGTTCTACAACGGAAAAGTTCCCAAAACACTAAAAAAAAGTTCTACTTTCAGATATAACTTAGTTAAAAAAAAAGATAAAATGTTTATATGAGGGTAAAAAAGGTCTATAACTTGAATAGTAATCGGTACTAATGAAAAATAATTTCTCGCAGCAAAGCTGTCTTTTAACTTCCGGCGTGCCGCCTCTCCTAGCTTCACAACACGACATTTTTATTGAGAACTTTAATATTCCTATAACCATAAATCACCAATCACAAGACCTCCCGCACCGCTAACTTATTGGGCAGAAGCCAGATACACTCTTTTCTTATTTGCGTATTTTTGCTGGCAACACTTACAAACATCTGAGAGCCACCGGTTGTCGCTGCTTAAAGCTGCAATATCTGCTGGCGTGGCGGGGAGATCAAACACGGAACCTGACCTCACCTTACAGCCAATAGCGGCCCGCGGTTTACGCAGTGGCTAGAGAACTCGCCTCCCACCACGGTGAACATGGTTCGATCCCCGGCGGGGTCCCCGGATCGTCGCAAGTGGGAATCGTGCCAGACGATGCCGCTGGTCGGCGGGCTTCCTCGGGGACATCCTTCACCTCCGCCCCTTCATTCCGGCTCTGCTCCGTTGTAGGGCATCATTTCACGTCATCCTCCGAGACAAGCAGATGCCTATGATTGTCCAGTAGTAAGTCTGCATCCTGGGTGTGATACCCTGGCCCTCTTGTATCCTCCTTATACAATGTGTATTTATAATCAATAGGAAAAAGAGTCGCATAAACAACGTAGACTTACTACAACATAATGAACTAAGTTGGCGCAGTGGTTAGACCACAGACCCTGGTTTGATTTACACGTGTGGTACACGTGTCGTGCACAGCCATGTGCCGGTAGATCTCGTCGGGGATCTCCCGTTTCTCCCGCTCTTACATTCCGCTGCTGTTCTACACTCATGTCATATCTCAATATTTACGTCTGGCTCGGCAACAGGCAATTCTATAATAATAATAATTTTTATTACGGTGAAATTACGGCATAATCACCTGCACTTATACATAAAAACCAAACAGTGAAAACAATTACACTTAATATAGCAAAAATAGAAATACCTTAATGACATTTTTTCTTTCTTTGCACACATTTCTCGGACTTAGTTCGTGTGTAAGAAGGTAAAAACTGGGGGTGGGGAAGATATAAAATACTGTATGCTATAAGATAACCTAGATTACTAAGCAAACTACTAAGCAAAGGTATAAAAATAAACGTGTTTCTCCCAAAAGAAAAAATTACGGCAAGCGCAATTTAAAACATAAAAAAAAAACCCCGTCACCGCCTAATTATGAGCCCTTTGTCCTCAAAATGGGAGCAAATTAACGCGAAAGTTAAAGTCTGTCACGTAACGTACATCAAGGACCATATAGTAAAATCTTAATTTATTCTTGTTCTACCTTCTAGCATGGTGCACCTACAACATTAAAGACTAGTTAACAGAAAGTCTGGATAATAACGTGTAAGAATATTAATTTTGCTTTCTATATATCCAGTAGTTCAAATACGTGTATTAAGGGGCCGCCCTACTTGCCCTTCAAATGCGTTGCAGCGAATTGCGACTATTTTCTTTTGACAAAACTATTAAACGCATATTAGCCTATATCTGTACATCTACGAAAAGAACACACGTTTCGGCACGTTTATTAGAAACATTTTCTGGCCCCTCAAAATTGCCAAAATGACTTTTCCAGTCCGCCGTATCTGGAAAATTTACATTCGGATTCTAAAAACACAACTATAGGAACAAACGTTAGACTTTTAACTATGCTGCCCATATATAAAATAATGTGGTCACAGCTTAAAGTCCCACAGTAAAAAGGATAACAGTATAGCAATGCACGCTATCTGAGTGGCTTGCACAAAGAAGCGATAATACATTACATACGTCGGTTAGTGGCAGCCTTACCGCTCCTGCCTCACACACACAAACGCAGCCTATCTAGGGAGACCCCTCAACACGCATGTGCACCTGTCGTGAAATATAAGAAATTGGGGATGTCCAACACCACTAAACTGAACATTAAAAAACACACTAAATTCCCATTACCTGCTTAATACTAAATGTGTACCAAGTCGGAAGAAACTTTGGAAAATGATCCTCAGATATTTCTTTTGATCATAAAAGTCCGAAAAACCATCATTTTTAGAAAATGAATACCGTGTGAACAAAATACGTACAACTGAAGCCGCTGCACTAGATACTTTAAGTAGATAGCCAAAGTGATCAAGAACATTTTTAAATGGCTATAACTTACTGTGTAAATATGAGCACGGCATTAACAAAATAATTTTATCTTTTTTTGTACTAACTGTGTACCGAGTTTGATAGAATTCTGAAAAGTCGTTCTTCAGATATCTAGTGAGGTTAAACAATGTTCAAATAACTGTTGTTTTAGCATAATTAACACTGTACGACGAAAGACCCAAATGTCACGTCATCTTCTTAATTAGGTCCTACTACATGTACAGAGTTTAATGAAATTCTGAAACTCAGATATCTAGTGTTATCAAAAAAATACTAAAATGCTGCCACTATGAAAATAACTTATGTATACAGTATGATAGCAATACACACACAAAAAAAAGTGAGGTTACAAAGTACTATATATGCACCAAGTTTATGTAAGCCATGCCAAAAGGTTTGGGGCACATACACACAGACACAAATGTTATCTCTAAAGTTGGCGTGTATCTTTCGTAAAGGAGAGTAAAATTAATTTTAATGACATACAATATAGCAATTAACTAAGTGTACTTCATCGTAACACCGATAACTATCCCAGAAAAGTCAACTAAAAGAATGAGACGTATGATATTATAATGACTAATAAGCCAAACACACAAAAAAACATTCTGGCAATAAACGCGCAAATACGCAAAACCAAACGACATTTATCGCAGCCAAAAATTAATTACACACTGAATATTATTTGAACTAGATAATTCAAAGTATATATTTTTTTCCTGACATAACTTTCTAAAACCAGGTACGGCCAGTCTACCACACTTTTATATCCCCCCCCCCCCAAGGGCAAATGTTCCCTCTTGCCCTCCCCAACTCACATTCCGTTGCAATGAGTTACGACTATTTATTTTTGTTGAAACTATTTAACGCAAATTATTTGCCTACGAAAAGAACACATTTCAAACTATGTCGCGTTAGTTCTAAAAATTCGGCACGTTAATTAGAAAAAAACATTTTCGGGCCCATGAAAAAGGGCAAAGAGGGCTTTTCTAGACTGCCGTATTTGAAAAAAAAAAAAATAACAACCGGATTCGAAAAACACAACAGAAACAAGCGTAAGACTTTGAACTACGCTGCCCACAAATAAATTTAATTGGTCACGGCTTAAAGTTATATAGAAAAAATGATAATGGTAAAGCACTGCACGCCAGCTGAGTGTGTTGCGCGGAGAGGCGATAATGTATTACAAGACAACTTACCTTTCGCGAAAATAATTTTGCTTCACTTAGTTTCCGTGCCTTACGTGCACATCTGCAGTTCTGATTCGTGGTCAGCGATTGGATATTTTAACTGTCGCGAGCCTTGGTATTCTACCGGCAAATCACAGACGTGTGGTGTTGCTGGAACTTTATTGTAATTAGCTCAGTCAAATAAGATAATGTTCTTCACATAGACACGCTGTCCATAAACATGAAACAGAATTGCAGATGTGCATGTAAGTCACCGAAACAAACTGGGGCAAAATTCTTTTCGCGAAAAACACGGGTCTATGCATTACATATGTCGGTCAATGACAACTTTCCTGCTCCTGCCTCACACACACCAACGCAGCCTATCTAGGGAGACAATATTTGATCAATTAAACAAAACACTCGATTCGAGATAGAGTGAGCACTCTTAAAAACTCTAGTTACTTTTTTACTTGTCACTTCTTAACATAAACTAATAACCCTAAATAACAATCTAAGGTGATACCAAAAATTAACGTCTGCGGTCATGATTATGTTCTTAGTTATTATTCTACACTAGAAGGTCTTCAACAAAGTCGAATTCTCTCTGGAACGCAGCACTTTTCTTGTCGTTCCTCAGCTTCCTGCGCCGGCCCCGGTAGCGTAGTCGGTAGACGCGGTGGGAAAAGTTTTGCGCTATACTCTATCCATTCTAAGGTTGCAGCTAATTCATTCAAGTGAATGTCAATAACATTTTTGTACAGCACAAATTTCATTCCAAATATTTAACAGTACAAGGTAACTGTATTACGGCACAATCACAATGCGAGGAATCAAGATGTAATTTAATTGCTTTGATTTATTTCATTAGCAATTTTTATTTCTGCTGCAACCTTAGAGTGGACAGAGTATAGAATCCCGAAATGGGCGTGGATATTGTGTTGTGCCTTCACGTCATGTCAACTCCATTGACTCTTAAATTCTCTTTGTTAATGCCACACTCTCATGTCTTGACTGTTTTTGAGTTAATTACGTTTAAGCTTAAACGAGAGCAGATATCAAAAAAACTGTTTGGCAGTTTTTTTTTATAGATAGTCTTTGCCGTGATAGTTAATTTCTTCAAAACAAGAAATTGTAAGGTTTTGACTAGAAAGTCGACTGACCAGAATTTCGTTTATTATGTAATTAGCTAAAACCGCAGTACTCACAGTCTTGAAAAAAAATCAGCCTACTTCGAGAAGACGAGCTTAAAACAAAACTGCGAAACAGATTTTAGATATCTGCTCTCGTTTAGGTGTAAAAAATTAATATCGCTTTAAAAAAAGTAGAAATAAGACAGCAGGGCCATAAAACCTTCTCACCGCACCGGAGTTCCCGCCTAGGCCTACACAACAAACAAAACCCAGGAATATGTTCTAATGTCCGTGGATATGGATCCAAGACCAGCACGTGTGACTGCCGATATCTTGGAGTCGACCCTATTGTGTCGAGCCACGCGACAACCGTGCCTGACTCACGTTCGTCAGCTCACGTGTTCCATCCTAGCGGACTGCAACACACGTGGCTTTTTTCCCACGCGGACTTCCATCCGTCATAACAGGCCGCTCACGGCAAAGATAGCACATTTCAAGACGCTCTTGTCAAGAACAACAATAAAAAATACACGTTCATCGCGGGAATAGGTGACTATTTGCTAGGCTTTAAAGTAACGTGTTTATCGCTCATGTTCTTCTTACGTCATCGGCGATTCCCCAGTTGAGTGGGCCAGGCCTAACTCTGGTGTGCCGATGCTGAACGATTGTGACACTGAATATTTAAGAGGTAGTGGACCGTAGCTTTTTTTTACGTTTGAGGCACGGAAACGGGGACGGCGATAAGTCGAATATAACCCGTGCGTCAAGCACCTCATCGCCTCTAGGCGCAGAGAACTAAACTAGCTGCAGTGTTTACGTAGTAACAGTTTTCCAACGGGACTTCAAGCGATGACCCTGTTATTTTATTTGTGGTAAGTATGAGGTAAAGTCCAATGCAGGTTTCTATGATTTTGTTTTATCATTACGGTCGATATTTTCTCGGCTACAGCAACGTGAAGAAGTCATTTTTAGCCGTTTTGAGGAGCTTGATAATCATGTTTTTAATTATCGGACTGCATTTTTTAAATCATAGGGACTTAATTTGAAGTGTGTGTTCTTTTCGTAGATAAACGCATCAGAAACATTTTTAGTAACTACACATGAAAAACCATTATACGTAGCACGTTACAGCACGTCTCACGCGCCGGGTCGACTAACTCTTCAAGAATACAGAAGTGAAATAGCAAGTAGGCCAGCGAACTCAGTCACACACGCCAGCAAAATGGCTTCCCTGGCCAGCAACATGGCGGAAACACGTACTACCAATCAACGTGAGGCAGTTGCCCTACTATCTGGCTGCCAGGCCAATAGGAAACCTGCCTTAACTTGCAGGAGCCAAACAGATACGGGCCTGGCATCAACAGTCTCGGGCAGCCAATAACCGGCGAAGTTCGCCAATACCAAACGAGCAGCTACGTCATTTCGGGTCTGTATTACTATTTATTCTGTGGTTGTGATTTGTCTGTAAACAGATAAACCAACCACAAAGCGCGGGATTTTACACTGTTTTGCAAAATACGTCGGTACAAAATATTCTCGCGAGTGGTCGAGGGGCATAGTTCGGCCGCTTGACTGTTAGGTTAACACTCCTGGCTGCTGGGACAACGGTCCCGGGTACGACTCCCGGCCGGGGAGGTAATTATTAACGTCACTTCCTCGGGTTCAGGACTAGGTGTTTGTGTTCGTCTTGACTAATTACCAACGTCATCGTACAAATTACACACTACAAAGTCAACAAAAACTGGAGAATTGTCCAACAATAAGAGTTGAGACCTTGTCAAGGAGCCTAACATTTTTATATAACAAATAAATAATAAAAAAAGGGTCAGACCTCTCGCCTCCCACCAAGACGATCCGCGTTCAATTCCCGGAGCGGTCGGTTCCCGGAAGTGGGAATCGTACCGGACGATGCCGTTGGTCGGCTGGCTTTCTCGGGGATCTCCCGTTTCCCCTGCACTTTCATTCCGGCGCCGCTCCATACGCACCTCATGTCACCCTACACCAGCGCTGAACACCTCGCGGTTAATCGCTGGCCAAAAATCACTCACTCGCTTAGCAAACTATCAACTTTTATCTTTTTTTTTTTTTTTTAGTGTCTCCAGTCTTTGCTAAGCACCGTCTGCCCTAGAGCACTTCACACTCCGCCGCTGAAGACAATAACAATGTGCCACTAGACGTTTATATTTTGTATTACGCTAAAATCTACAACTATGATAGTTATAAACAAGTGATAGTAAGATGCAAATTAGCTGAAAGTAAATAAGAAATTTGAGATTTAAAAATCTTATTTTACCTTGAAGAACCTCATGACTTGTTTGTTGACTGCGGAACTATTTAGGCCGTGCCGTGTTTATGGTAGTGTAACACAGCCCTAAGTAGCCAACCACCCAGGCGTGGCTCGCTAGAACCTAGCTTACGGCTGAAACACTTCAAACTTATGAAATGTAACCTATGAGTACAAAGCTAATTAATGAAGCAGTTAATGTTTGCATTGGTACGATATCGCTATTTTTCATCCCAAAACCTCTCGCGCAGAGCTTTATGTATGATAAAATCATTTTCAAATCAAAACGCGAGTATTTTTGAAATGCTGTTATTATACAGGCCTGGATATTATCATATTAAAACTATAAAAATTTATGTTTTCCATTCTTATGGATTTTGTGGCTTCAAGACCTTATTTTTCTAATAAACAGTTTTTCATTTTTTACTCGAAAACTAAGCATACTACCGCCCAGTGCTGCATAAACAGACGTCCGCTAATAAAATATCTACTCAGAAAAAAAGTCTCATCGAATTATGTTGAGTAGAGATGGTGAAATTTCGTGAATTCAATGACCTGCATGTTACAATCAAATATCCTATGCATACTCAAGTCAAGACCATTTGTCCACTAGCTGCTACTCAGTGGAACAGCAGACAATACAGAAGGGTTGAGTATGCATAGGGTATTTGATTATAACGTGCAGGTCATTGAATTCGCGAAATTTCACCATCTCTAATGATGAGTAGTTCAGATGCTAACGGCGATGGAGTATTCCAGTCATTCTCTCGACATCTTACCTACCCGTACCCCTTAGTCAAGCAACGATTACACAAGACCATTATAAACCAAGTGCACTAATATCATTAGAGTCATATTTTAAGCACAAAGCATACTTGACACTGTTAAATCGATCCGTAAACCCAGATTAACAGCAGTCATCAGTAAAAGACTCAGCAAATTTTGCGGCTCGTATTCCGACGCACAATATGACACAAAAACACAGAAAAAAAACTGCTTGCGGTGGCCAAAAAATGGTTTGTCAACATAAGCCTCACCATGTTTTTTTTTTGTAATGGTTTCAACACTTTTGTAGTTACTGCAAACATTTTACCGTGAAAAAAAAAAAAAAGGGGGGGAGGGGAAGACATAATTTAATGATCATCACAATAATAAGGTACATATAATGCCAACATGTTGTATCGAAGAAAAAAAGCTTTTCGTTTTTAAAGGAATGCTTCATATTGGTAAAATATTTGCTCTTATGGTAAACTATGTTTTATAAGATTCTTATTTATTTTCTTCATTCACATTGAGATTCCTTCGAACTTCAGTACACGGGTTTTGTTTTAATTGATGTACAAAGCTAGCGATTTCTAATATAAAAGATTTTTGCAGTAATTACGTGTAGCTCTGCTTCGTGGTTAACAGTGCAGAGACGCCATTCGTCTGACTACGTCAATCAGAACAAGAGCAAGGTTACTGCGACACTACACGTCTGTATACAGGTTGTTACAAAAAGGTACGGCCAAACTTTCAGGAAACATTCCACACACACAAAGAAAAAGAAAACAAGTGATATGGACATATGTCCGGAAAGGCTTGATTACCATGGTAGAGCCCCTTACATTATCTCTCGTTACATGTCACCGTAAAAAAAAAAAAAAAACATTTCGTACAGACACTGTTCCAATTACCCAATGGCAGAGAACCTAGGAAGTAAAGTACTTTGTAAAGAACCAATATATTGGGTATTTGGGACATTTTTCTGTACGAAGTGTTATTTACGATGACATTTAACTAGATGTAAGGAATTGAACTCTACCATGGTAACTAAGCGTTTACGGACGTATGTCCATATCAATCATTTTCTTTCTTTGTGTGTGTGGAATGTTTCCTGAAAGTTTGGCCGCACCTTTTTGTAACACCCTGTTTACGGGCAGAACCAACAGACGTTGGGAGTTAACATCGTCCAATCTCTCACAACGAAGTAGGGCTGCAGATGTGCGCATAGGCAAACAAATTGTTGCAAAATTATTTTCTCCAGAATTGACTGGCTACAGTCCTGTACCACGCGCTTTAAACTCGGCACAAGCCCGACTGTTTCACTCTCGGGGCGTTTACGGGTAGAATAGCAAGCACTTTAACAACAGCGAAGCTGCGACATGAACGAAAACGACTTCAACCACTCACTGTCCGCCTAGCGTTTTTTTCCCCAAAGAAAACGTTTTTCCTCCCCTAAGATACCATGCACTCGCTCTAAGCTCTAAACTTCCTAGTCCACTATCATCTAAACGTTCTAGAGTCGTGAAGTGAAGAGATTTTGGTCAGCACTTAGGTAGATTTTTAGCGCTGGTGAGAGGTGACATGATGTACGGAGCAGCGCCTGAATGAACGTGCGGGGAAAACGGGATATCCCCGAGAAAACCCGCCGACCAGCGGCATTGCCCGGCACGATTCCCACACACGAAAATCTTGGCACCGACACCGCCTGGAATCGAACCCGGATCGCATAGTTCGAATGATGAATCAACATCACTATTAGGAACATGCGAAATTCGCGTCATTATTTGGTGATACACTAGACTTCACTTATCTGTACATACCCGAGCACAATATGTGATGCCAGTTACTTATCTGACTACTTTAGATATCATCGGTCACTCTACTGTGGAACATTCACTTATTCTCAAAATGTTCCACGCTGCAATACACTACATTGTAGGCCAGAGGAAGGCGTCGAGGCAACTAACAGCAGCTTGCAGTCTAGTCTGTTGTCAGAAAATAACGCGGGACTTTGAGGTCCCTATCTATAGTGAATTACTTCTGAATGGAACAATCTTAAAAATAAATCTTTCAAAACAAAACATGTACTTAAAATTCGGTTTTGAACCACAGCTATGCTAAGGATGTATGTGTGTTATTTTATGTTTAAATTTACATTAGTTCCATTGGCGATATGACTAAACACTTAAGGAAAAAACATACTAATATAATAATACCACGTGAATGCAATGAATGGTTTTTCAATGCCTGCTTTGATAATCACGAAACAAACGGAAATATGTTAATGTAAATACATTTATTTCGGAGCAAGTTAGTATTTTCTAATAATTCACTATTGAGGGAAAAAATGTAATTTATTTGCAGTTCGGGCGCCAGCAAAATCTTTTTTGTATTACCTACTTAATACAAGTCAAACGAGTATCAACGTCACTGCTTAATTGTATCGATGATTTTAAAAAACACCACTTTTCGAGTTACCTTATTATTGCATTCACGTGAAAATATGCTGAATATTTTCTTGAGGAAATAGGAGTTTCGAGGATGAAAATTGCGAAGGACACTCGTTAGACCTCAAGTCGCTGCTGACGATACGTTACACTTCCGCAACATGGCTTGGAGACAGCCCGTCAGTACCTCAGTAATCCCCGTCACAGATATTTTCCCGAACTGCTGATACGCGAACCAATTTCCAAACTGGAAAAGAGATTTTTCGTCCTGTCGATGTCTTTGCCAACGACACATGTGGTATTGGCCGCATCATTTTCCAATAATTGGAAAGAGAAGGCAGGGCAGACACATTAAAATAAATACCGTACACACGCACACACATGTGCAATTCCCGCCGAACACAGACTGTGGATGTGAATAACAAAAGAATAATTAATATTTTGATTAACAAATATTTTCGCAACTCATTAATTCGTAAAATGTTCTATGAGCGCCAGAGAACTGTGTAAAAAATAGCGTAGGGCATGGTTAGAAAATTCCATAAACATTTTCACTCGCTAGAAATGACTGATAATATTTACTCTTTATTATACAAACAAGCGACGATAGCGTGTGTAAGGATTTTGTTTACGAATATCAACAAAACAGAAACTTCGGAAATCATACAATCCTTCCCCGCGTTTAAAACACACTTCAAACGAAAACATTTAATTTTGGTACATAACCATGAAGTTATAAATGCAAACCATAATATTCGCCAATGTACACGTTTACGAATATTAAAAGTAAACTGTAATAATATTTACTTGTTACCAGTGTTGCTGGAGAATAGTCACAAATTACGAGAACGTACGACAACAACGCGAACTGAAATCTCCAAGAGTATGTAAATCAACATAAAACAAGCTCACGTGTAGGTTTTACAGATTTTACGAGAAAACTTCTGCCAGAGTAACTCAGTCTTTCAGCGTCAAATCTTGCCTTGCGGCCTAAGAAGTATGAACGCTTCGTATTTACAAAGCATGTTCGAATTTCGACGTACCGTCAAGTGACGATACTTTGACTGCAGGGTAACTTTGTGCGACTCAAAATATTTATTTTGGTTCCACTTAAAGAGAAAATGCTAACTTTATATTATCTTGTTGGATCAAAATCAAGGACTTAAATATTTAACAAGAATTATTTTTTCCTTCACTAAATAAACCCAGAGGAAATATTTATAGGCGTTCAAAGCTGCTAGGTCAAAGTCAACGAGCTATATAGTTAACATAGAGGGGCGGAAACGCTTCCAAAGTGAAGCCCAATTGAACGGCTGTTTTGACCCCAGAAAACATGGCGAACAGCAGTGTGGCCAGTATTATGTTAAAAATCCGTCATTATGTTCGCAGAAAATCCGTTACTTTTTAGCTCCACTATATTCCCGCTAAACACAGGAAAAAATGCCAATAATTATTTTAAAATATTATACTGTAATAATGTTTAAATTAGCATAATCGCTCTCGTTTCTCGACCGGAAATAAGAGTCCGCCATTCTATCTAGAGTCAAAATATCACGTTCAATTGGGCTTCACCTCAGAGCCTTGGAGATTGCTGTTTCCGCTCCTCTATGTTTACTATATAGCTCGTTGGTCAAAGTACGGTACCAACACATTTATCCGTAAGACTCATTAATTTCATTTCACATCACGATTACAATATAAGAAATAAAACAGTATTGCTCAGCTATCCCGATACTCTATTTACAAATGTTCCTTAGCTTATATGGAAAGCAAGGATTTGGAAAGACCTACTTTGAGGAAAAATCACACCACACTTTTAAGAAAAAATACAAGTCCCTTTTGTTCCAGAACCGGTAGATCATACCCGCAAGCGCCCACGTAATAGGATATGTTATTTTGTTTTATTTTTAATTTCATTGTAAAAGTCGTGTAACATGCGAAATTTTGTAACATTGAAAGTTAATAATTGTTCAATTTAATTTTGTCATACACATAAAACATTTTACGCCCTATTATTCATTGATATAATTATTTTCGTGCTTGCGACATAATGTACTTCAATAATGCTTATGAACGCCAAAATTGTAAAACCGCTTACGGCAGAATATCAACGTAATTAAATAAACAAAATTTTAATTACAGAATTTAGCATAGATCTGTGTACCACACCCTCTTAATGTTTTCAAATAGCAAAACGTCAGCCACGGAACAAGTGTTATATCACATCTCACAGCCACTGAGGGAGAGAATGGATATTATAGCTCTAATGTATAGCTTGAGCTTACTGATGTTGGGGTTTTCAGCTGTCAATAATTGCCTAGAATGAAACAATGTCATGTAACATAATTTTTACTTTTTTTTTTTTTTTTTTTGCGAAGTAAATATTAAATGGTTATTTTACAATTCACACAAGAAAATAACATCAACTTTGAGCTAACGTATATTTGCGGTAAAAATATGTTCAAATCCGTTTATTTCAAACAAAATAGGCATATTTTTTATAAAATTAAAACACACCGCGAACAACTTACAACGTTACCGTAAATAAAATTTAAATATGCAATGGCTCACACAAAAAAAAAACACCAATGTTATCCACACAGAACATAGCCAAATTCCTACCCCTTTGCCTGAACACCTCTATCAAGGCCTTGTGTTTTTTATGGCATGTAAAACACTGATTTTTTTCTTTATTGGGCTTTACGTCCCATCCAGAGGTGGACCTACGTACTTCTTATTTCCCCATAACGATTGCGTGTATACCAACATTCAGTGGCGCCGACTTCGGGGGAGGGGTGGGGTAGGGGTTTACAAACAAAGCTACTTTTGCCTCCCCCCCCCCCCCAACAGTCATGCTATTTAACTTAATTCATATTCAAACCACTATTTCATCTATGCCATTTTTATCTTTAAAAAATTTATATTTCTACTAGCGGTTTATTAATTGTTAAGGTACGAAAATGCTTAAAAAACACAATTTTTACAAATTCGAATCCAATTTTTCCCGGGAGAGAACCCCCCGGCCCACCTCTTTATCAACGTGGCCTCACGTTATTGCCCCTCCACTATTTAATTGAAGTAGGCGCCACTGCCAAAATTAAAACATCAATGCCAGATATTGTAATACGTTATGGCCTATATTACTGTGTCAATTTCGGCTCCTACACGGATTAAACCCTTTGTTTTGTTGTAAAAACTGTTTCAAGAACGTTGATGTATAACGACAGTCTACACAATGTTTGAAGTAGTACGCCAAAGCTGTATGTAAGGATACGTCGCCATTTTCCGTTACTATCACTCACTCTACAGTTGCGATTCGCCAACTGTTGTTATACCAAACGGTTTTCTCCGTTAGTTTAGATTATTAGTTTACAGTTTCAGGTGTAAATTTATTATTTTTTTTTGCTAGGCCTAGGTTTTTATTTTACCAGTTATCATTAGTGACTTCGTGGGTCCATGTTTAATTCAGCAATATAAACGTTTCTTCGACTGTTGTTAACCTAGCACTAACAGCGATTGTACAGAGATATTACCTATTTTAGTGTCACATACACTCACAATCCAGTCACAATTTATGTCTAAAGTAAGAAAAAAATACCTAACAGAATTATAAACTATAAATATGACGTTGAAAATTGATGTAGACCGCGACCTTAATTACAAGCCAATTTTGTCTAGAATAATAATTTTAAAACATAATTTTTAGTGTTTGAAACGTTTACTTTATAGACTATGCTACAATCTGTACACTTTCATTCTAACTTAGTTTGCTTTGGTTACATTAAACTGAAAAGGAAAATAGTAACTAGGGTATTATACGTGCTTATTTTATCCCGAACCAACCATACCATTGAGCCAACTTTCTCGGACTAAAACACTCAATAATAAAATAAAAAGGACAAATTGTTTTACGTAGTTGAGTTTAGTTTGTAAGCCTGTGCTAGTGTCTTCAGCATCACAAACTGTTCATTCAAACATAGAGAGGACTCAATAAGTAATTTTATCTTACACGTGCTTCGTGTTCATATTAAATTACAGGCGTTCTGCCTCGCGGGAGTTATTTTACATGAAATGACGTACCGAGCCTCAGTAGGGCCAACATCACTGTACAATATACGTTACACACGTTCCCAACCAACATTCATGTAACCTTACCCTTCAACAATGGAAGGGGAGTGGGGAAGCTTTAAAATTGTGCCAGTGCTGCATACAACCGTTAATATAAATTACCTATTAAGTTACAAGTATGGCATGCAAACGTTCCACTCAGCTGCCTCTACACCTAATTTTAAACATGCAAAAAAAAAAAAAAGTCGGGATAAATAAAACACCTAAATGGTTGCTTTCAAGTACGTTGCTGCTGGTTAAGGGCGCGGTCTACCGCAATATTCATCAACATTTTTTTATTTTTTATTTATACCAGATATATTTTTTTTTCTTATTTTAGACACAAAATGTGACTAAATTTTGCTCTTATGAAATTTTTTTATCTCTCATAGTTTTCGCGTAATGGCTTGCTGAAGTCATATTTTGCATATTTCCGTTTTAACGACTACACTAAAACCAACTGATATACCAAACTAAAAAAAAAATCACAGTGGATAAAGTCATTGTAGGCTACAATGACATGCTCATAAAATTAAAGAATACAAATTATTTGAATTTTAAAAAAAATGCTGAAACTGAAAATAAAAATTTGAAAAGTTCAATATTTTTTTTTAAATACAAATAATTTTTATTTTAATTTTATGAGCATGTCATTGTAGCCAGCAATGTTTTTATCCACTGTGATTTTTTTTAGTTTGGTATATCAGTTGGTTTTAGTGTAGTTGTTAAAACGGAAACATTCAAAATATGACTTTAGCAAGCCATTACGCGAAAACTATGAGAGATAAAAAATTTCATAACAGTAAAATTTAGTGCAATTTTGTGTCTAAAACAAGAAAAAAATATCTGGTAGAAATAAAAAATAAAATAATGATTTTGAAAATTGCGGTAGACCGCGCCCTTAAGGGGGCCACCTACCTGCGCGTTAGATGCTCAGAAATGACAGACATAAGGACGAACTTGAAGCGCACATAAAATGCCGCATCGCCTCAACGACCCAAGCTCTGAAATAGCGTGCAAGTTTCCCGCCGAACCGTTTTATTATGAGACTTTAAGCGGTGACCATATAATTCTAATGGTGGAAAGTCTGTTGCAAAGTTGAGTGCAGGTTGCAATCTGAATTTCAGATACATCCGGATAGTACATTTTTAAGTATGACAGTCTGAAAAGGCCGTTTTTACATATCGATGGTGAACAATGGAAACCTTCTATGTCAAAAATTTCAATTTCACAGGAAAGAGGAAAAAAAAAAATTATTTTGTATGGAGCTCAACCACAGCTGTAATCTTGATGTAATACATTTAGTAACATTTTATTTGGTAAATTCGCTATGTTAAAAATACTTCAAGTTTTCCATGCAGTAACATTAAAAAAAAATTTAAAAAAAATTTCTGAAAATTGACTTTAAAGGTTTCCATTCTTCACCAACGATATGTTGCAGCGCTTAGAAACAGCGTTTTAAATGAGCATTGTGTCTAAACAAAGAGGTTCCGACCTTGTCTTAAGTGGATTTTAATTTCGTACGTTGGCAAAATGGTCATTTGTGGAATCGTTTCGTAGAAAAAAAAACTATCAACGAACACACTGCAGCGCATTTGAAGCGTGAGGTAGACGGCCACCTCAAAGATCCACGTTTGTCTTGGAAACTGTTAAACGTGTTCACAATGATTATTACTGACTGATGCGTCGGCCTTGGGAAGTGCTTACATAACCGTTAATGACCTGTAGTTAAGAGCTAGGTTCACGTCGCGAAAAGATTGTTACATTTTGTTTCAATGTCTTACGAGCACATCGGCAGCTCTGCTTCGTGTATTGGCGGCGTATCTTTGTTCAGACACGCATCACATTTAACTACAATCATAATGAAGGTATTGTACGATCACACGCGGCTGTGACTTGCCAGTAGAACACCAAGACATCTGAGGGTTAAAACATACAATCACTGATCACTGTATATAAGACATTGAGACCGAGTGGTGCAGAAATCTTTTCGCCACAAAATCTTGGTTCTGCCTGAACCAAAAAGAAAATGAAATCCACTACGTGGTCCCACCTGGAAAAGGTCACATCTACGACCTCGTCATTTCACCGAACGTTTTCCCTACTCTACCCCTTACCCACTCTGCACACCTCTTCTAACAACGTTCTGTCAACTGCCGAGGTCATAGAACTCCCCTACACTTCTTACCCTCTCTAAAACAATATGGACCGCCTGTTGGCATCCCTTTACCCTGTCCATAAACCATATGCACCGTCTATTAGTGCTTGTGTATCGTTCCTCCCATTGGCTATCAGGAGACGTGAAGACATAAAGCCGAAACCCTATTGGCCATAGCATCTAACATTTGTCACCGCCGAGCATAACCGTCAGCGTAGTGGGGAGAGGAAAAGATGTTCTGTCAACTGAAGGTCGTAGAACTGACATAGCCTCGTCCCACCTTCTGGCAGAGTCACAATGGGCACAGTACAAAAGTTTTATTTGCAGCAGAGGGAAATTTTTCTTTGACAATGTTTATCTCGAGGTAAAGAAATATTGTCTTACAGAAAATAAAAATTTAGAAAATTTGTGTTTATTTTATTATTAAAAAATTTCTTTGAAAATAATATTAAGTTTATTTATGGCAAAGATAACAATTTGTTCAACATATATCTTGTGTAAAAATATCACAACTAACTTCACCATTAAAATTTCTATTACGCTATTTTAACAGTAACACAATGTTTGTTACCATTACTGTAACTTTAAAACAAGAATTTTCCTTTGCAACAACAAAGTGTTTTATAGTGTGAGGAGAAAGCCGAGGTGTAGGTTGGACCAATTGCTTAAACTATGTAAGTTGTAAATTCTAAGTGATGTAGGCCTATACTTAAGTTGGCATTGTATTACTCATATCTACAGTTCCGAAATAAAAACAGTAACACGGACGTCTTACATTACTGAAAACAAAATTGGAATATTTAAACACCACAGGAAATTGTCCTGCAGATGTGGCGCACTGAAGCCAGTAATATAGTCTGTTTCGTGTAACTTCACCGTATTTTGTATTTCTCTTCTGAAAAACGTGTTTGACAATTCCATTGTTTGGAGCTTCAAGCCTACCTGGCTTCCTGGAAAAGCACGGTCTCTGCAAGCCTGTGTACAGACGCACTTCTCAGAAATGAACTGTCAAAACACGGAACACTTACACGAGAGAGACTATATACCTAGTGCACAGTCGCTACTGCACTGGGCTTGATTATAACATTAACACACACCGCATGTAATAATTATCCCTCACTCGCCTCTCTGCCGCGGCACAACGTATGCGATTATCTCGATCACTTGATTGGACGAGCTTCATCAACTATTTAAGGCGGCCGCCTGGTGAAGGGCGTGTTCGTGTGTGTGAGGCGATAATCGATGAGGCGCTACGGGCGACACTGGCCGGCACATGTACTGTGATATCGCCTCTACGCCCCAAGTCTTAAACGCGCGCACAGTGTTCCCGCCGTAACGTTTTCCTTTAAGAGGCCGGTCCAGTGTTTCATGCGCATGTATGCAACCCGCATTAACCCCATATAAATCAAGGTTAAATTTACTATCACTATAATAATTAGAGTATCACACATATCAACTTCAGATTCACGGTTTATCAAAGTCATTGTTTTTCTTATTTTCGCTGCGTTCACCGAAGTCAAGTGTAGAGAATTGTTGACTACAAATTTTGCAAAACTTTTTTTTGTACCACGTTGATAATGTAACCGTTTGCTATACTTGATTTTGCAGAACGCATTGAAAGTAAGAACGACTGTGTATTTGATAAACTGCGAAGATAATGTTGATATGTGTAATACTCTTATTGTTATATTGATAGTAAGATTAGGCTTGATTTATATGGGGTTAATGCGGGTTGCATACATGCGCCTGAAACACTGGAACAGTGACCTCATAATTTTAGTTAACCCGTGAATATGGCAAGTCCGACGTATGGCAGACCTTAAGTTTCAAACGAATGCGATACACACATATTGAGAATCAATCGTCTGAAAAACTCGATTTTAACCAAGTTTGAGGGCTTTAAATAATGCTACCAGTGTGCGCGGTGTCATAAATAAAAGTCATACTCAAAAGAAGTCTGAAATTTGTTTTCTTTCCGTATATAAGCATCGTGGACGCACGTTTACTGGTCTACAAGAAAACACGTAACTGCGAACACGCTGCACGCAGTTCGAGCGCCAGTCAGGCGGCCCCCTTAAGGGTGTTCAAGTGCGATAACATCATAATTATATAAATATGAAATAGTATTGGTTTTGTATGCTATACTTGCGAGTGCAATGGATGACTTGAAAAGAGGCGGAGCTTCTGTCAGGTGTAGGATACAATTCATATCTCCATGGATACCAAAGCCGAACATAACCTTTATTTAGCTGTTTGGCTTCACATGTCCCGGATGAGATGTACGTCAAGAAAATTGATTATTTGTTTGGAATTTCCCGCTTTTACAGGTAAACATTAATCTTATGTATTTGCGTATCTTAACCATGAAATTGAAACTAATACTTTTTTCCCTAGCGTGCAAATCTATGAATGCGCAACATTTTTGCTTTCTGCAGTTACCAACTAACAAATCAGCATGTTTGTAAACAAGCTTTGTTTCCCACAATATTTCCCCGGCGGTGAGACGTCAGGGGGCATGTACTTCAAGTCGTCGATTTCCTCTTACAAAACAATTTTTGGTGGTATAGTTATCTCACAAAGATGCGTCAAAGTCATAATTTGCATGTTCTGCTGCCATGCAAATAGTGCAAACCAGTTGACTGACGTACGTGAAATAATTCACAGTGTAATAACATGCCATGAGCTACGTAAAAAAACTAAGGAACATCCCAAGAACTATTTCTATATTTAAAAAAAACTGAATTTTTTCAAATTTTTCTGTACATCTGATTTTTTAAAAAATTCAAAATATGGTATTGTGAGTTTTTTAATGTTTTATTGCATAGCTCATGGGATGTAGTGAATTATTTCACTTAAGCAGGTTAGTTGGTTTTCACTATTTGCATGGCAGCAGAACAAGCAAATTTTGACTTTGACGCACCACCATGAGAAAATTATGAAAGCTAAAATAGTTTTGTAAGAGGAAACTACACTCACAAATATCGTCTACAAAACTAATGCTATTTCATAAATAAGATTTTATCGCACTTTAACACCTTTAACATCTTTCTTCTCGCCAGGAGAGCAAGTATCAAGTCACTGTCAAACGCGTGACAGCCTTACTACGGGAACATACGGGCATTAGCTGACATATGTAGGGAGAGAGGGCAGGCACTTGGGCCGGTCAATAACGGTAGTGTTTGTTGTACGAGATCACGTGACTTGTATAATGCGGACACTAATCCCGCAGCGTGAGAACGAACCGGACTAAATTAAATCCTAAGGGGCCTCCCTAGATAGGCTGCGTTTGTGTGTGTGAGACAGGAGTGGTAAGGTGGCCCAACGTATGTAATGTATTATCGCCTCTCCGCGCAAGCCACTCAGATGTCGTGCAGTGCTTTACTACTATCCTTTTTCCTATTGGACTTTAAGCGGGGACTACATTATTTTATTTATGGACAGCATAGTTCAAAGTCTAACTCTTGTTCCTATGGTTGTGTTTTTCGAATCCGATTGATAATTTTCCGGATACGGCAGTCTCAAATATACAATTTTTGGTCATTTTGAAAGGCCCAAAAATTATGTTTTAAATAAATGTGGGTAGAGCGGCCTCTTAAGTAATCTTCGCTTCGGTGGAAATCATCAAGTACTATTCGTGCGTGTTCTGCTCGAAAACTAGTGACGCCACTCGAAAATAATTTTCTAAGTAAAAGTGAAAATGTATAGTTACGTTTTATATTTTTCATTTTGAAATTATAGTCAAAGAATATTTTAAAAAATCAACGCATTCGCATCACAGTGCAGACTTACTAAGAGAGGTGAGCTAAGATGGTTTTACGGCCCTTTAACAACGAGGTCTTAAGAGCCGATGAGGGTGGCGTGAAGTGTGGTGAAGACAGCACAACACCCAAGCCCAAGCCAGGACTCGAACCCAGGACCTCTCACACCGTAGAACTGTGTCTACCTAACTACGTTACGGAGGTCGCCTTCCTAACAGAGAATTGGTAGAACATTAAGACTTACTGCTGCTAGAATTATCCGTAAAAATAAAAGCACATCTCCACTTGAAATGTTGGCTAATCGAGAAACACGAGTGCGATCACGACAAAGAAGTGCGTGGGCCTTAAGGGCGCGGCCTATCTCGGAGTCCTGGCGGAGAAAGAATAGTGATTTTCAATGGCACACGGTCACCTTTTGTGATATTGCTTCCGGACAAAACCCATTTTCTGCGCCGAGAAAAGGAGAATATTGCTACGTGAATAAAATTGCAGAAAATTAATTATGAAAAACCAATTTCGCGTGTTTTTTGTGTGTAAAAATACATTTATTTCCCCCGCAAATTTCAGGCTAGTGAAAAAAACTGCCAATACGATCCATAGCAACGTACGCGGCACCGAGACGAAAACAAAAAAAGTCACCGGTGGCATATATGTAACTTCAACCGTTACTGAGCCAGGTGGAAAACCATTTAACCTGTCAAACCCTGTACTTGCTCCCGCCGTGACTTCAAGGTAGGCAGCGCCCTTAATGCCCGTAACTTTTCTCATCGCCTCTAAACGCAATAACTGGCGTCTGTCTTCCATCGACTACCACACTGTTAGAAAAAATTTCCGTGAAATTACGGAAAAGCACAGGCAAATAATTATCCAGAAATCTTCGTAAAACAAACGGACACCCAGTTTTTCTTGATAATGTAATCCTCCGTAAAATTACGGACAATCCGTTTTCCGCACACAATAAAATTAATTTCTTTAAATTACTAGCATTTCATTTTCTAGAACTGCGACATATTTCTTAATTCTTAAGTTTTCTCGAGGTTTTGTCACACAATTTAGTATCCGGAAATTGTTTTCGAATTTGCTGGGATTCGAATCCACGACCTTATGATTGCTAAGCAGAGGCTCTAACCATTGTACCACAGTGACCAGTTGCAAATAAGCGAGTTCCATGCAGTGGTAAGATATGAACTTTAAAAGAGACAATTTTTGTATTTGAAATCCTGAGTTCACAGAACTTCACTACTATCACTATGAGAAAAAGATTTTGTTGTATAGAAATAAATTACTTTATAGGGACACACACTAGCGCGAAACGCAGAGAACTAGTGGGTTTTTCCGCTGTGATGAAGCGAGGAGAATATAAGATGTGTGGCCTCCTCGGAACACTTCAGCCACTTACTGGACTGTTAGGCCCTTTGCCCATGTGCGATACGAGTCCTTGGCTGTATTCCTCGTCGCTACGCATCTCTTCTCTTCGCGGCAAAGTGTGGATAACCAGGAAGCAGCACTTAGCTTATATTACCTTAGCTTTTCTTGTCTTATTTTCGTTTAGCACCAGTGTTCATGCACATTAACTCTAGGAATCATAGTGATCATTAATACCACATTAAAAAAAATAATAAACACAGTAAAATACGCTTTGAAATATTAGAAACATATTTCCATGAATTTATGGAAAATTACGATCAAACAACATTAAACTGACAATACGGACACATTTCCGTAAACAAAAAATTACGGAAGCCACTTTCGTAAAATTACAGTACTTTTCTGTAAATATTTCCGTGAATTTACGGAAATTTTTAACAGTGCCATGCTCTCTTGTTTCTACTATTTTTGCGATAATTACTATTTTTGAAAGCTTAAACGAGAACAGATATCAAATATCTGTTCGGAAATTTTATTATAGTAGTATTATATTATTATATTATTTTATTATATTATTATAAGTTTTGCCGTGATAGCCATTTATTTCCAAAACAATAAATTATACGGTTGTGGCTAAAGAGTCACTTAATTAGAATTTCGTTACTCATATAATTATTATTTACTGCCTTGAAAGAAATCAGCCAACATGGAGAAGACGATTTTAAACAAATTTGCCAGACAGATTTTTGATATCTGCTCTCGTTTAGGCGTGAAAAAATGTACATCGCTAAAAAGGTAGAATTAAGAGAGCATTGCGTTAATAACAGCACGAACATTGAGCTAAACTGACAACGAAATCAGTGTTTTATAAAATGTAGACGAAGGGAAGAAAGCATAAAACTGAACACTGTAAGGTGCCGCAACAAATTTCCCACTGGACAACAGTGGCTTGAAGGGTTTACAGCAGTAACAATGCGATTTGGATTCTATAGTCATACATTATGTTCAATCCGGTTTGAAATTATAATTTAGACCCACTAAATTAACATGTGAACAAATCGGCAATACGATACAGTAAGCATTGGTGTAGCATTAGAGGTATTTTCGTATATTAAATTTAATGGCCAGGGGCCGGAAAAATTCGCGGATTCCTTGACCCGCATGCTAGAATCCATTGTCTTGTGCATATTCAATCCCCGTCTATTCGTTCATTGTCTATTATACCAGTGAGTAGCAGCTAGTGGACAAATGGTCGGGGCTTGAGTATGCACAGGACACTGCATTCTAACATTTAGGTGATTGGATCTCCTAAATTTTCGGGCCCCTTGTAATGGGAGAATACAGCGTTATGACATTGCCTGGCAAGCCGGACAGCGAGAGAGGTGCGGGCTGCAATTACGTCAGCGTTGGGAAACCACGGAAGACAGCAACTCAACTAACCGTTCTCGTAGTGGTGCAATAATGAGGACAAGCACGACGATATAACGTCTTGTTACCAAGTTAACTACTGTAGGTCTGTTGTCCTCCAATACTTGTCCTATCTACATCAGTCCAGTTCTCCTCCGAGGCTCGGGGGTCGAGCCCCGGGCGAGGACGTGCTCGTCCGTCGATGAAGTCTACCTCATCAGTCCAGCTTTCGGTAAGGTCGTCAGTTCTAATTATGCGGTACTAACCCTCAACTTAATATAATATATAAATAATCAGTAATACTACACTTCCCCCTAGATTAATATAATACATTGTAACAGTTTTTGTATTCAGAGTACCTGCCGTTGTAGTAGAGTAAACGCCAGTTTAACCATAAATGTCTGAATCATTTAACCCTAATTAACATCTAAATAAACCCACAGTGTAGCAACCATCTTAGCGAACCCCCACTTAATAATAATAACGTTGTAGCAGCAACCATACAAGTAAACTAACAATAGTACTAACTATGTTACAGCAACTACTCTCCACCTGGTAAGCGATGACAAGGTTATTAGTTCAACGAACACAGACATCTAGATAAGAGATGGGAAAAAGAGGGAGGGGGTGTTGAGACAGAGCTTTTGAGACCACGACTCGTGAGGAAGTATTTCTGTCAACTGAAGACTTCGTCACTCTACAACCATCGTCCTTTATCATTGGCCGCCAACAACAACAATTCTTTGTAAAGTCGACTTTCATTGACGCCTCTTATGTTCACTGTCTTTGCAGTTTGGTGGAGTACGGAACATAACGTTTCAAATATACACTTAGAAAGACTTTACTTGTCAATATTTCAGGTAAGATTAAATGTGAAATCAATGCTAATACTATTTACTTATGTATTCCGTGCGAAATATATGGAACGATATTGCAATATAACAAATTTCATCATTATGAATTTTTTTATTATTTTTATTTTCAAAATTTGATACCTAAAATGTCATTTAAAAATTTAGGTTTGAAAATTAACGATTCATTTTATTGACAGACGCTTGCTATCACATTAATTCTTAACGCGCGTATTTCAACTTTCAATTTTTACGGGAAAAAAAATGCATTTCCTTCAATGATGTTTTTAACAGAAACGTTACAATAAAAAGGTTTCTGCCGCATACGTACTTTATTTTAAAGGCATAGGCTGAAACACACGCTTACATCTCAAAGAAGTCTTTACCTTGGGTAAGAGAAGGTAAAGTGATTTTAACTTCACGTCACAAACACAGCATATTTTAAATACACCAACTAAGACTGCGTAAGGTGTATGAGTAAAATTAGGTTCCATTGCTGCAATCGTAAACTAAATTGGCAAAATATATATTTGTTATAGAGTTCGGATCTTTATTTCATTAAAAAATAATAGTAACAGTAATAATGAACTAAACTGTTAGTATTGCTAATAATTTAGCACGTAATTGCGTTATGTTTCGTAAAACTTGTCAATTTTTATGGTCCTGAGAGTTTTTTTTTTTACACATTTTATGCTGTGTAAGTCGAAATTTTTAGATATAAAATTAACCTGAGATGTACAGTTCGTCACGTTTTTTACTTGCATAATGATGACGTAACGTAATCAGTACGCGCTCAACTGTCAACATTTACTGAAGTGATACGAAGCAAAGAATAGCATCGGCTATACTATATTAATCATACAATCGCCTCATTCTTACTATTACAATAATCTTAACAAAGACAATGAGTACACATTGCACTATGTTTACGGGCATCATCTGACTGACACACGAATAGCCTTGCAGAGGTATGACATACAACAACAAAAGTTAGATATTTTTAGTAGTCTTAACTCGTAAACAGCAAATAAACTGTTCAATCACGGCTTCCTCGATCGTGGTCGTGTTGTATATAAATGAAAATTATGTCCGGTACTATACGCAGCAGATAAATGCAGCACTATTTATCCAGCCCC
>PNEQ01016908.1:0-36494 GCA_003012365.1 Medauroidea extradentata
CCTTCCCATCCCCCGGCCGGTCGGCCCGAACGCCCCTTCCCATCCCCCGGCTGGTTGGCCCGAACGCCCCTTCCCATCCCCCGGCCGGTTGGCCCGAACGCCCCTTCCCATCCCCAGAAGATAAACAGCTTACCATTGTTGTTTGGGACAGAAAACTGCAGACATGTCCTTCCACAGAACCTAATCTTGCAACATCTGGCCAGTCCACGCCTGTTCTACAATCAGTCACAATTTAGTCAGTCAGTCTTGAACAATTAGGCGAAGTGTGTTGTACTCCTGGATAGTGGTTGTCATTTTATAGATTTTTTTTTTTTTCAAGAAAAGTGTAAATTAGTCTACTAGTACCTGTGAAAATGTTTTATTGGTTATTTATATTGAAACAGTATAGGAAATTGAGTGTTCAGTAGGTACCATCATACAAGAAAACTGTAACAAACTATCATATTCAAGAGATTCTACGTAAGAATTTAATGAACATAATTTGTTGAATTTAGGAATTGGATCTGAAGACTTAAAAAGTGTGTACATATCATGAAATAAAATTTCTGGTAAAGTTTTTACATATTTATGGTAAAGTGTGTTCAGATCCATTAAATGTACACAATAAAGCTATAAAGAAGTCACTTCGGCAGAGTACACTAGATATACACGCAAACAACCCATTACTTGTTCCTGGTATGTGTTTGTGTACAAATTGCTTTTCCAAATTTAAATATTTTAATGACAATTATCTTATTTACCCACAAATGATATTGTGAACCATTATCTACCCTATGTTTTCATGTCTGAATTCGTAGTGGAACAATTTTTAGGTAACAAGTGGTTGTTTGTCTCGAAGCGCGAAAGTGGTGGTAGATTGTGTCGGGAGTACAAAAGTGGTTCTTTGTCTTGGGAGCAATAAATGTGGTTTTTCGAAGCTTCACACTACACTTTAAGCGAATATTCCGTAGTGTAATATTCAATTCGACTTAGACATTTTGAAGCTTCGCACACCCTTAACTAACCGACTTTGATAATAAAATCTAATATTAATTGTAAGTTAAGTCCTAAAAAACTAGCACCGACCTCCGAATAGAGTATACTTCTTTCTCAGTAGAAAATATTATACTATCCGTTGAGAAACAAAAAAAAATCGTTAAAATTTGTTGATTACTCTGCCTGCGGGAGTGACTTTGATATACGCACGCCCAGCCGAGCGACCAGCGCTGTATTGCATAACAAAGCACGTGCCTAGATCCTCATCACAGTGTCCACAGCGCGGCAGTGGACAGCACAAGAACTAATTCACAGGTAGATCTTCTTGTCACCGTTAGAAATCCGCTTTAGTGCTGTGTGCTCTATGGATTAGATTAATTCTATTACCGATAGAACGCAGTGGTGTGCAGCGTGATTATTTACACTCTTGTCCTGTGGTAAAACAAGAGAGTTTATAAAAAAATACGTAATGTTATTTATGAAGACTTTTTACAATAAATTTACTACCGTAAATGTAAATAATTTGTTTCTGCGAAGCTAAAAAAGGGTCTAGTGCCAAACTTATTTAGCGAGCAGACCAACACGAATTTGTTTCAAGAGCGCGGCTGCGTACAAGCTCAGGGTGGCGGGCGACTGGGAAAACCGGGAAAAGTCAGGGAATTCAAAACGTCTGGAGAAGTCGGGGAAATCTCTAAATAAATGGAAATTTCAAAATTTGGTAAACGAACATTTCTGCGAACACAACATACCATTTTCTTGGTACATACTATACTAATTTTATAGTTCCATAAAATTTTTTTCGTACCGATATTATAGTTGTGTGAAATGGTGGATTTGAAGCTGTGAAGTGTTCAGCCACTTCCCCATCTTGTTTAAATATTTATAAAGTGTTTTTATTTTCTTATTTAAATTTATATGTAAATCTTTCTTAAGTCTATATGCATTTGCAGGGTGAGTTAGTCAGGTGTCCGGTATGATACAACAGAATTCAATAACCTAGTAATTGGGGACATGTTAATTTTAATTCATCTTTTCAAAATTTAAATATAAAATAGTCAAGGAATTTTAAAGTAGAGTCATTTGATTATTTTCCTGGCTTGTTTGGTTTCATATTGACCACAGTAAAATTTTAATTATTTTTAATGATATAACTTTTTCTTGTATTTGATTAATTTTTGAGTTTTGGCAATTTTAGCATATTATTAAATTTTCCCTGGTGAAGTGAGTAACTTCAGGTGTTGCAAGCTTCTCCAGGCTGTAGGATTTCTGGCGCCGACGTTGTGGTTGATCACTTGCTTCATCTCCATGACGTAGGTTACTGACGCATGTAGGTCAGCCATCACAGGGGGTTGCTTAGGGTATTGCGCCGCGAAAGTAGTTCCGCTGTTGCGCACCTTTTGTCCCTAATTATTATATTTGTGTGGATAAAGAATTTTCTTTCAATGTTAAACCTTTAAACGGAATTTTGGGAATCCTTTTGATCTGTTTTAAGTGTAATTTTGCTGGTTTTGGGAAGATTGATGTCTGTTGTATCACTCCGCCGTGTTGCGCTGTTTGTTACCACGTCTGTTGCCATGAGGGAACGTTTTGTGCTGGGCGCTGGCCCGAGGCGGAGGTGAGTGGTAGGACAGTTGGTGCCGGGCGCTGGCCCGAGGCGGTCGTTAGTGGTAGGGCAGTTGGTGCCGGGCGCTGGCCCGAGGCGGTCGTTAGTGGTAGGGCAGTTGGTGCCGGGCGCTGGCCCGAGGCGGTCGTTAGTTGTAGGACAGTTGGTGCCGGGCGTTGGCCCGAGGCGGTCGTTAGTTGTAGGACAGTTGGTGCCGGGCGCTGGCCCGAGGCGGTCGTTAGTTGTAGGGCAGTTGGTACGAATAAGTGTTTTATCAGTACCTTGTTTTTGGTTTAACTCACGTTCAGACATGGTAACGCCGGACAGCTGACGGGTTTATTTGTGCCTGATAAATAACCGCCTTTTGTAAGAAACTTACGGAATCCAAACATCTGTCAAAGTTAAAGTAAAAATAAATAAACAGTTGACTGAGTAAGTGAGTTGTTATTGGTGAAATCACGATGGTTGGTTAACCCTGAAAGTAACTTAAACTGAGCTATCCGGAGCACGCCAAGCCACATAACCTCAACACCTATGCCAAGTGACAACAAACCATAACAATAGACCACAGCAACACGCAGCAGACGCGTACGCGTCACAATGCACAGTATCAGTTTTTCGTCTCGAATACGATTTTGTTTGGTGTTTTGTACCACAATTTTTAGTGGTACTCGCCAGTGTTGCCAGACTAATGGTTTCCTTGACAATGTGTTGTGATGTTTTCAAGTTTCCGCAGTGGTAAAAAATTACTCTCTCGTGGTGTTTCTTGCGTACTGTTTTGCAAAATGCAGTATATTTTAATGGATTCGTAGTAGAAATTGACGGCATGGACTCAGCAACATAGGTTTCTCAGTTCATTTTGTTCTTACCATGCGTCATGCTGATACATACGTTAATCGTTGTTGGTTGTTGTTTACTTAGCATGGCACGAATGTTTTTTCTTATGGTTGTGCGAGTATTATTATCATTTGATCATGTCTGCGGTCCATGATTTTACACTTAAATTGCATATTATCTACCATACCACGAAATGGAACGCGCCTTAACTTTTTGGCTCGTGCAGTGACTAAAGTTTGTTAAAAAGTTAACGTGATCTCGTGTGTGTTTCTGAAAATTGTTAAGTGCATTAGAAATATCTGGAAATGTATGTTCAGCGAGTGTTATTTCCACAACGTAATTAATTTAGGGTAAACAGTCATTACAGAAAGAAACAGACTGTATTGGTTAACCGATCCTACTACTATTAAATGAATCGTGAAGATCCTGGTGATAACTCTGCAAGGTGCAATTCGTGCAATGTTAATTTTTCTTTAAGCAATATGGGTCGGCGTTCCGTTATGAGCCATATTGAAGGCAGAAAACCTTAAGTAGGCTGGGAGTTTAAACAGTGAAGGTAGGCCTAGATGGTTTTTTCAAATCTGTACCATGTGAAACAACGTTTCCAGGTAAGTGTCATAGCAAAGAAACTTCAGTTACAGCGAGATAAGATGTTAGGTTTTATTCTTCACATTTGGTCTTCTGTCGTGTTTCATGGATAAAATGAGTCAATTGCTAGAGGGGAATAAAGTTGTAGTTTGTTTAGACGAATCATTGAACAAAGTTTCTCAAAAACAACAGGTGCACATTACAGTATGTTTTTGGGATTCAAAGATTGAAGGTGTAGTGACCAGCTTCTCTCTCCATAACTTCACAACTTAAAAGTGAAAAGTGAATTGACATAATTGATAATTGTTGTACACTAGACCCCCGATTTTATGAACCCTGGATTTAACGAAGGTAGCGATTCTACGAATACAATCTCAGGAACCCTCAAAAAATAAAATTATATGACAAAAAAAATTGTAAGGCATTATGTTGACAATGAATAAAATATACTGTATCTAATTCACGGCATTAAAATATGAATTGTAGAGTTGCAGTTATTACGTGGTAAGTCACAATATTAAAAATAAAACAAAAATAGCGAAAATCCGTTAAAAAATGCGGCAGTGACAGTTGAAAACTGCGCGGCAGCGGCGCCTGTGCCAAGCCGGCCGGCCTGTCTCCAACTACGACGTATTAGGATCTATATTGAGGTCGTACTATAGACGCAAAGTTCCAGCGCATGCGCATATGCTCATTTAACTATAGTACAGCCTCCTCCTAGGCTGTTTCACAACGTCTTGTATCTCTCTCGTCTCGCGCCGAATGAGTTTACTTTTTTACACGAACCCTATAAATAATAGCGTGATATTTTTCTTTATTGCGTTAACACCATACGTACTTAAAACAATTAACTTGGCACATAATTTGCTTAAACAATGCGTTACTGCGTGTCGTAAAACGTGCGATCACAAGTGAGCACGATAATAGCGCTACCTATCATCCAAGTGAACAAACATTTGTCTCCGGGTATGTAGAACTTGGAAAATAAATAGACGTTCGTGTATTATGTAATCCCGTAACTCCTAATTTATTTTTACCACATATACTGACTGTGAAAGTGATTATTTTCATTCACTTATATATGTAAATCTCGACGATTTTTAGGTAAGAAGTAAGAACGTCACAAAATGGCGTTTTTGGAACAACGTTGGTATATGCTACGGTGCCGCTATCTATCTTCCATCTTGTGAACGTTCGTACAGTTGCGCTATCTTTCCGCTCTGCACGCTACTAGTATCTACGTTCTCGTACATTTCATCAACGTCGAGGGAATGTTTTTACGTTAAGTTATATAAAACTGCGCAATGATTAATACATCCGCTTATTCCTTCTTTCTTTGGTGAATATTTTACAAAGGCATTTTACTAGTAAGGAATGCCTACTTTTTTCTTCCATTAAACGCTACACAAATCGGGCTATTCGCTCGTGAGAAGGGACTCGACAGCTCGGTTTTCTCTTTTTTTTTAGGACAAAGGTCGATAATATCTATTGTTTAGTGGTGTTCTTTTGATCGTAAGACGTCTGCCTATTGATATAAATTTATATTTCAACTATCACTTGCGTTATTTTTCCGTTAAATGCTACGGAATCGGTATATTCGCTCGAGAGAAGACACTCGGAATCTCGATTTTCTCATTTTTTTAGGAAAAGGATTGGTCATATCTATTTTTTAGCTGTGTTCTTTTGATCGTAAGACGTCGGACTATTACTTACTAGTAAAATGCCCTCGTAAATTATTCACCAAAGAAAGAAGGAATAAGCGGATGTATTTATTCATTGCGCAGTTTTATGTAACGTAACGAAAAAACATTCCGTCGACGTTGATGAATTGTATGAGAACGTAGATACTAGTAGCGTGCAGAACGGACAGATAGCGCCAACTGTACGAACGTTCACAAGATGGCAGATAGATAGCGCCACCGTAGCATATACCAACGTTGTTTCAAGAACGCCATTTGTGACGTTCTTACCTAAAATCGTCGAGAATTACATGTATAAGTGATTGAAAAGAATCACTTTCACAGTCAGTATACGTGGTAAAAATAAATTAGGAGTTCCGGGATTTCGTAATACACGAACGTCTATTTATTTTCCAAGTTCGACATACCCGGAGACAAATGTTTCTACACTTGCATAATAGGTAGCGCTATTATCGTGCTAACTTGTGAAACGCACGTTTTACGACACGCAGTAACGCAATGTTTAAGCAAATTATGCGCCAAGTTAATTGTTTTAAGTACAGTGGAATCTCACTATAACAACAACTGTAAATGGCAACAAAAACTGTCTTTATAGCGGATTGTTGTTATATCCAAATATTTTTACATGTATTATGGATAGATGGTGCATTATACAGCTGTTGTTATAGGACAGATAATGTTATATACCATACTCTTTATAACGAGATTTCACTGTACGTATAGTGTTAACGCAATAAATAAAAATATCACGCTAATATTAATAGGGTTCGTGAAAAAAAGTAAACTCATTCGGCGCGAGACGAAAGAGATATAAGACGTCGTGAAACAGCCTAGAAGGAGGCTGTACTATAGTTAAATGAGCATATGCGCATGCGCTGGAACTTTGCGTCTATAGTAGGACCTCAATATAGATCCTAATACGTCGTAGTTGATGAAGACAGGCCGGCCGGCTTGGCACAGGCGGCGCCGGCGCCGCGCGGTTTTCAAACTGTCACTGCTGCATTTTTTAACAGATTTTCGCTATTTTTGTTTTATTTTTAATATTGTGTCTTACCAAGTAATAACTGCAACGCTACAATTCATATTTTAATGCCGTGAATTAGATACTGTATGTTTTATTCATTGTCAACGTAATTCCTTACAATTTTTTTTGACATATAATTTTGTTATTTTTTGAGGGTTCCTGAGATTGTATTCATAGAATCGCTACCTTCGTTAAATCCAGGGTTCGTAAAATCGGGGGTCTAGTGTAATGTTTGATAGGTTTAAGTTGGTTTAGGTTATGTTTAAGTTAAATTTGGTTACAGACATCTAATTAGGTCAGGTCAGGTTAGGTTCCCCAACCTAAATTTGGCAAGCTAACAAAAAGTTTTACGTAAGGCTTTTAGAGACATTAGAAGTACTCCTACATAAAAAAAATTTTTTACCGAACCGAATAATCTATCTTAAACTAATTTAACAAAAAAGTTTTTTTTTACGTAGTACTACTTAGAACATCCCTAAAAACATTTTTCTTAAATAAACAGGCTGTCTACTAAAGTCACGAAAGTCCCGAATTGTGAAAGAGGTCACAAAAGTCCCACAATAGTCACTAATTTGAAGTATACGTATTTACTCGAATCTAAGACGCCATCGATTCTAAGATGCATCTGCTTTTTCGGGAAAAAATTTGAGAAAAAAAGTTTTTACTGATTCTAAGACGCACCTTGCTTTTAATGAATCGAACAATCCATCCACGATTTGCCCTGAACTGATGCCGAGCGATGCCAAGTCGCGTTGCAATCTCCATTGCCTTCAATTTTATTATTTCGCAAGATACCGCGAATACACCATTCCGTTGCTCAACAACAAAATTTTTCACCTCCTCTTCGATTTGTGGGAAACTGCCACGTTTCTGCCCTTGGAACCTTTCCTTGTACTTCTCGATGCAAGTATTGCATGATAATCTTTCCTCCAACGACGAACATTACACTCGCAGATTCCAAAATGTGAGCCTGCTGCTCTATTACCATTATTTTCTGCGAAAATAATTACTTTTTGTTTAAATGAAGCTGTGTAATGTTCACATTTATTTGCCATTGTAAACAAAGTACGTAAGCCAAAACAAAATCGATACAGCCTGCAGTTGCTGCTTTACGCACTAGATAACAGCGCTGTTCCATACGCGTCGTGCATAGTTGTTGCTTTACTCGCTAGATGGCTCTGACTCATTTGAAGCGAAGCTGGCGTTGGCAGTCATGGCGTATGATGTTTACGCGTACATGCACACACGTTTACAGAATTAGCTTGACATTTACTGTAAGACATAAATATAATCTTACGAAACATTTTTCTGTGTGAAACTACGGCAAAAGTTACTACACTAGACCCCCTATTTTACGAACCCTGGATTTAACGAAGGTAGCGATTCTACGAATACAATCTCAGGAACCCTCAAAAAATAACAAAATTATATGCCAAAAAAAATTGTAAGGAATTACGTTGACAATGAATAAAACATACTGTATCTAATTCACGGCATTAAAATATGAATTGTAGAGTTGCAGTTATTACATGGTAAGACACAATATTAAAAACAAAACAAAAATAGCGAAAATCTGTTAAAAAATGTGGCAGTGACAGTTTGAAAACCGCGCGTCGCCGGCGTCGCCTGTGCCAAGCCGGCCGGCCTGTCTTCATCAACTACGACGTATTAGGATCTATATTGAGGTCGTACTATAGACGCAAAGTTCCAGCGCATGCGCATATGCTCATTTAACTATAGTACAGCCTCCTTCTAGGCTGTTTCACGACGTCTTATCTCTTTCGTCTCGCGCCGAATGAGTTTACTTTTTTTCACGAACCCTATTAATAATAGCGTGATATTTTTATTTATTGCGTTAACACTATACGTACTTAAAACAATTAACTTGGCGCATAATTTGCTTAAACATTGCGTTACTGCGTGTCGTAAAACGAGCGTTTCACAAGTTAGCACGATAATAGCGCTACCTATTATGCAAGTGTAGAAACATTTGTCTCCGGGTATGTCGAACTTGGAAAATAAATAGACGTTCGTGTATTACGAAATCCCGGAACTCCTAATTTATTTTTACCACGTATACTGACTTTACGAGGGCATTTTACTAGTAAGGAATGCCTACTTTTTTTTTTCATTAAACGCTACGCATTTCGGGCTATTCGCTCGTGAGAAGGCACACGACAGCTCGGTATTCTCTTTTTTTTTAGGACAAAGGTCTATCATATCTATTGTTTAGCGGTGTTATTTTTATCATAAGACGTCTGCCTATTGATATAAATTTATATTTCAATTATCACTTAAGTTATTTTTCTGTTAAATGCTACGGGAGTCGGTCTATTCGCTCGAGAGAAGACACTCGGAATCTCGATTTTCTAATTTTTTTAGGAAAAGGATCGGTCATGTCTATTGTTTAGCGATGTTCTTTTGATCATAAGACGTCTGACTAATGATATTAATCTATATTTCAACTATCACTTGCGTTATTTTTCCGTTAAATGCTACGGGAGTTGGCAATTCGCTCGAGAGAAGACACTCGGAATCTCGATTTTCTCATTTTTTGGGGACAAGGGTCGGTCATATCTACCGCTCAACAGTGTGACGTCTGGCTACTGATATCAATTTATATTTACGTTATTACGTTAATTAATTTCCCGCAAAACGCTACGGAAGTCGGGGCCTAGAGACACTTTGAAAAAAAAATGCAATTTAAAAATTTCCGTATTAGGTCGGTGGGAGAGGTGGAAAAGGGGGGGGGGGGGGGCAAAATAAGCCGCTATCGAATTTACGAAGGTAGCGATTTTACGAATGCGATGAGAGGATCCGTGAGTATTCGTAAAATCTGGGGTCTAGTGTACATACATTATACCGTCTTTAAGAATGTAAGTTACAAAATTCGTATGAGCCTAAATGCTTGTTTTTATGTAGTACGTTCACCTAGACGTGTTATTTACTTAACTTTCATTTTTATTAGTTTTATTATTTCTATTAAAATAACTGTAGCAAAAGTACGCTTAGTGTAACGAAAAATGTATGAATACTGTATATAGTGTAAAAAAAAGTTTTTTTTGTCCATAAAAATCATTGGTAATTGATTGTAAGATGCACCAATGTTTTTCAAAAAAAAATTTGGAAAATAAATGCGTCTTAGAATTGAGTAAATACTGTATTTTGGTATAAGTAATGAAAATTATTTTTGGTTGCTTGATTCCTGTCGAATCATTTGTCAAACATGCATGTTTACACTACTACTCTACTAGTATTTCTCGTGCACTTGGAAAGTTAAATAAATAATTAGTTTGTATACAAGTTTTCATAGTTATCTTCATAAAGACAACTTAAATTTAAGTATATATTGATTACACATTTTATAATTGGACATGCTTCGCGCTACCAGCAAATGGAGGAAACATAATGAAAATAGTCTGCCGTGTTGCACTTGTTAAAAAATTATTAATTAATTCTGTTTAAACAGTTTTTGAAAAAGTCACAAAAAGTCACTAAATTTTACTTTTACAATTTGGTAGACACCCTGATAAACTATGTATCTAAAATCAATAGTTTGGCCGGTACACGAGTAGCAATTCTTAATATTTACCAAAAAAAAATTGCCGCAATTATACAACCTGGTTAGTAATGACCATGCCGCACTTATTTAATTAATGTTTTATAGTTGCCTCGCAAACTTTTATTCAGTTTTCATTTTAAAAAATTTTATACTATCACGGGATTTTCCTTAATTTTTTTGGTGTAGTGGGCCGAAGAGCGACGGAAATATTGGCGGCTCGACTGTGATAGTCGTCACTTCATGTGTTTGTGGGTGCGCGGAAGGATGGCCCTAACTCACTATGCTCACGCTCGCCAAGCGTTTCACTAAAAGTTTTTTCGCTGATTTTTTTTTTTTGCACGGCTGTGGCTTACGTATTGCGGTGAATGTGTTTTATTATTAATATGAGCCAATATACACTTTTAAAATTACCTTAAACTTCGATGATACGTGTCCGAGGATTTAACTTTTTGTGAATGGGTAGGGGGTGTGAAGTAGGAATTAAACAGTGTTATAGTACAAACATCAATTTAAAGTAAACATTTTCGTTTCCCATGTAATTTAGTAAAATTGGGTTTCTACTGTATAGGTGTGTGTAGTTTTGATTTAACTGTTAAATATTTTTACCAATGTTCTGTTCTATGAGGAAGTGTTCTTAAAGAAAGACAAGAGACGCCAAGAAGTTTGCTTTTTCTTGATGTAGCTTTTCTGCTTTAAAAATTCAGGTGTTTAATTTCACCATCTGTAAATGACAAGCCACTTTAAAATGTCATCATGAATTTCCTTTTATTGTTATGCTTATTTATTTGTGGTTGTGCTATATTGCAGGTGGGGAGACTATAAAACAGATCAACCAGCAAACAGGGGCGCACTGTGAGTTGGACAGGCGGCCGTCAGCAAATCCTGCCGAGAAAATTTTTGTCATACGAGGAGCTCCTGATCAGATAGAGCAGGCAAAGAGGATCATTAGTGAAAAGATAGGCATGGTAAGTTTGAAATTGGTGATTACTGATTATCAGTCAAATGATGTCATAGCTCAGTTAAATAGAGATTTGGATGTGTGCTGTTACTTCTCTCTCTAATTGGATGAATCGAATGATGCAACTGGTGTTGCTCAGTTGCCAATTTTTGCAAGGCTTGTGTTCAGTGACTTCTGTCAAAGAAGAATTGTTGAAACTGATTCGTTTGAAAGGCCATACTGGAGGTGAAGATATTTTGTTTTGCAGTGAAACAGTTTCTTATTTCTGACAAAATTGCAATTCACAAGCTTGTGAGCATTACCACCGATGGAGAACCTGCTCTTGTTGGTTCAAATACCGTACAGTAGAACCCCGATTTTACATTCCCTTGAATTACACTTTCCCCTTAATTACACCAAATTTCTGGTTCCCATTATTTTCCCTATGCTAACAATGTATTGTATTCCTGCCATTTACACTTCAGTTGATACTTACTTCCCCTGATTTACACTTATTTTTTTATGAAGCCATCAATATTTTTCCCTCAAGTTACATATTAAATGTTGATATTGTTTAAGGAGGAGGAAATTTTAATAGAGAGAAAAATGTAGACTGTATTTATGTATGTGTACAAAAAGTTTTAAAAACAGAAGGGGCAATTTAATCACTGTTATTAGTATACTTCACACCTTTTCTTAATCTATGCTCAGAAGAATTTTGATGCTAAACAAAATTTTTTGTTAGAGGATTATCATTATAACTATAATGGCTTTTTGAAGTCACATATTTCATCTGTCCTGCAATTATGAATTAATTTGTAAAAATTTTACCTAATAGATTTTTTGTCACAGTTTTTGTTGTTTCCTTCCATTTACACTTTCCCTTCATTTACACCATTTTTCATTTGTCCCTTAGAAAGTGTAATATAGGGGTTCTAGGGGTTCTACTGTATTTATAAAGATATAGGCCGCACCTTTTTACCAAAAATATGGTCTCAAAAAGTGGGGTGCGGCCTCCTTGCGAGATAAAAAAAATTCCCCTCCCCCCTCCTCCCCCCCCGAAAAAATGATGAATATGTCAACATAGTACACTTTACTTTACTGTTTTAATTCATTTTCTATGCACGAAAGTCAAAATCAGAACATAAACACACGTAATAAAATATTCGTATACGGCCCACGTACAAAACAAACATCGGGCGGCGCCCCCCCTCCGCTAGACATACTGTTGCGGCATCTGCGGCCCGGCAACTACCGCTCACAAGATGTTTTCTTGATCTACAGATCACGAAGGTGGCTAGGGTATTTTTTTTAAAACAAAATACCGTACGGAGTTGAAATAAGGGCGGGCCACTAAGACAGAATAGTATGTTGACATTTATTTGTGTTTTGCTTGTATCCGAGGGCAAATATTTTAATTAGTGAGATTACTATGATCAGTTTATGAAAGAAACCATTAAACGTGTAAACTTTCTTGAAAGTTAAATAAATAAACAATAAAAGCAGACATGCAAGTTGGCTTTGTTTACAAATTTCCTTCCCACTTCTCTCTTCCTGTGTTACTGTGCATACTGCACCACTTTGATTTTAAAGCTAGCCTTATAACTCGCTCTGCCCTTTCCCATCTCTGACGTGCGCAAAATATAAATATATATTTGTATACAAAAACATATAAATATAAATAAATATGTATAAACAGAAATAAATATGTATGTATATAAAACTTTGTAACGACGTAAAAATATAACTGTGAAATCTCCGGTACACATTTACGTAGCTGTACAGTGCGACTCAAGCTCTCATAAACAACACTGGTAACAAACCAAACCACATGAAAACGGGTTTGTGGCAGGTGCAGACGAGTGGGTGGCTCAGATAACGGAATTGAAAGCTAGGCAAGAGGGGAGGTAGCAACACAAGCTGTAGGCGAGGTCAAACTCCGCTACACGCGCTAGGCAAGATGATACGCAAGAGGGTTGGGGGGGGGGGATGGCTACACACGATGCAGACAGTCAAGCTCAGCTACGCATGCGCTCCGATTGATGGCGTGCAGCAGCTGTCATCACACTATGAATACATGGTTGCCAAGCGTCAGTATTTTGGTGCGACCTCTTTTTGAGATATTACTTTTTCTGAAACTTTTGTTTTGAATTTAGGGTGCGGCCTCTATCGACATCAGCAATCTCTGTGTGGAAAGTTTTTGAACATGAATGAAACCATGAGAGTGGTAGTGCAGGTAATCAACAAAATACAAGCCCACCTTCTCCAAAGACGACTCTTCAAGGATTTGCTGGATAAATTACAGTTGCAGTATAGAGAGTTACTTCTGCATTGTGAAGTGCGTTGACTGAGTAAGGGTAAAATTATTCAGCTTCATTCAATTGTTACCTGCAATTACAGCATTTTTAAAGGACCAGGATAACTCCTGGGTAAATAAATCATCGTGAAGATTCAAAGTGGCTCCATAATTTACTGTATTTGTCGGCAAATAGGACGACCCCGCATATAAGACGAGTCATGGTTTTGAAGGTACAAAATCTTGAAAAATGTAAATTACTAATTTTTAAATTCCCGACAGAAAAATATTTTATTCTATTGCCAGAAACATTAAAAATTTAGTTTAAATATTTTCAATTCATTTATTACCAGCATATAAGCATCATAGTAGCCACATAAACTAATAACATTGGCTACTACTGCTCTCCGCACGCCTAAGAGCCAAGGAAATGCACGGCAGCGGCTGGCGATATCTACATTTACCGGCAGGTATGTGCGACTTGGCAACGCTGGACTGAGACCACGCCGCGCACTACATGGCAACGCCGGGCAACAACAGCTGCTGGCAAGGTCATTGCATTCCTGTGCGCTGTTGTCCGCCAGCCTAGCACTAGACGGTACACACGTGAATGTGTGGTACGGCACCTAGATCCTCTTTTTTTCTGCCCGAGAGTCTCGTGCTTGTGAAACAAAGGATGAAAGCATGTGGACCTAGATCTTCGTTTTCTCAGCCCGAGAGTTGTAGGCTGGCGAGACAAAGTATCTCGGCATGCGCTCGCATCGATCGCCGCTTCGCTGTGAGGAAAAGTGTCCTTTATTATGAATGACGCTCATAAAATTTCGTGCCGTAAATTTTATTAAAATAAACGGGGCACTCGTTTTCATTTGTGACGAAAAACGCATTTCCTTGAAACATCATACAATTCCACAGCTTAGCTTTCAAACAATTTTTGGCAACCAAAATTTTTGCACCCTCATGTAAGACGAGTAGCAATTTTTGAGGGCCAAAAGTATGTAAAAATTGTCGTCTTATATGCCGGAAAATACGTTCGTTTTCTAGTTGATCTCACGGAAAAACTAAATGATTTGAACATAAACTTCAAGGGAAAGATAAGGAAATGGTTGAAATGGTATCTGAAGTAGACTCTTTCATTGAAAAACCTAGTTTTTGGGAGAAAAATCAAGGAGGATATCTAAGGCTTTTTCTTACACTGAAAGCACAAGTAGAGAAAGTGGAAATCCCGTATGAAAAAGAACATATAAAACTGTCTCTTTTGAAAAATGATTTTGATTGTGATTTTCTGATTTCAAGAAAATTGCTGTGATATCTAGTCTTCTCTATGGGCCAACATGAATATTGAGGATTTGACCTCTAACATGGAGTCGACGTTTAACAGAAATAGAACAGCTGCAGAACTTGAAATCATTTCTGTGAGAAATGACATGAGTGTGAAAAGTGTTGCACAACCAAATACATGTTGGCAAGTCATTCCTCAAGAGAAATATCCTGTGCTGACTGATGCTGCACTTTAAGAGTCTTGTTTGCTTCAACGTACCTATGCAAGTCTCTATTTTCAAACTTGAACTTCATAAAAAATATGAACATTTGGAATCATGTATTCGACTCTGTGTACCCAGCTACTCCCCAAACATCAAGTCCGTTATCAAAGAAAGTTCCTGACAAGTTTCGCACTAAGAGGAGAGACTTATCAGTGTTACCAAAATTTTCAGTGTTTCATCTTAAACCAACTGACCGATTTTCAATCGGTTATTTTTTAATTACATGTATATGTAACTATAAAAATAAGTAGGCTATTTACAATCATTAGTAATAAAACAAAAACAAAGTGTATTGTATGGACGTGAGAGATACATTATAAGGGAACAGTAGATCATGTCAATTAGCGAGAACTAACTAGTAGATCACCAGTGTTTCCAGGTTACCTACCCCTGATCTAGGTGTTACATGAATTTTCTGCTCGATTGCATTTAAAGAATATACAGTAACACCTACAAAAAATTATTTAAGTGTTTTTTAAAGATGGCCATTGTGATGGGAATAAAATGAAATAAACTTTGATATTTGGAGGCAAATGATGCGTTGTTACCAGGATTTGCTTCGACCAAATATTAAACATATTGTATAGGTTGTTCTTTAAAAAGAATAACAGATATAATAGTGTAAAACTTGTTTAGCTAAAATAATACCGTTTTGTGATGTTTAATAAAAACACAGTGTTTTTCTTTATCCATAAGTAGAGACAATTGTTTTCATTGAAAATATTTTCAAGATTTCGTCAATTTTGACAAGGTGATTTTGTTGGATTTTTCGTTATTTTCCATCTCATTTCGTCATAAATTTCGTCAATTTTTTAAACGTCTGCAAAATATTTTGGAGGTACCTAATGAATGTGTGCAAAGTATCGTACTTTCAGTTAAGCATTTAAATAAAATAACTTTATTTACACAAATATGTTAACCGAGTGGTTGAAAATCTACCCATTTGTTACATTTGACGGTTAGATTAGGCATATGAAACACACCGATACATATGAATGGGAGAGGAGATACAATTTTATAAACATTAGTCGCAAGAAGAAGCTATTATCGGTATTATTTTTCTCAAGTAAAATCAGACAGAATCTAAAAACAATGCAGAAAATCCAGTGCTAAATATTAGGTTATGTTGAACCTCTGTTTTCCATTATGCCTAACAATTTATTTAAACTGCGAGATAAATTTATGTACGTAATATTTTATGGCTGCGTCGGTATTACTTGAAGTTACAAAAACGCCATAAAGAATGAAATACTTCGAATAGCATAACCTACATACCTTGAATTTGTTCATTCGTGTTTCGCTCTAAATGTTCTTTTTAAGACGCAACAATTTTATTTTAATTTTTTGTTTTCACTCGTTTTTGTCAACAAAAAATTTATGCAGAATTATTTCATTCGTTCCTATTATTTATGCGATGCGTGAATACAATTTGCTGTGTCATTTTCCGAGACATCCAGTGTGGCAAATTATACTTCACAACATTATTACAAACGTAAATTTCTTTGTTCGTAGTTAATGTTGCCATATTAAACGACATAATATTTATTTTATCACTACGAATTTCAAACGAAAGTAAACGGGAATCACGTAAAAAAACAAGGTTAAATAAACACGTTGCATCATCCTCAGCCTACAACCGCCATTTTCATGTCTCTTTCTATACTATCGAAACTCGCCGTCGCAGTCGGAAAATCGATTTTCTCGATTCATATAATCGATATCTCGATCAGTCGTAATTTACTAGGGAACACATCAAAATTAGCGCAATTTTTTTGTAATTTCGCGATTTCAAACAGAAGTGACAAATTTCGCAAAAATGTCGTGATTTCGCGCGTCGCGAAAAACACTTGTCTCTATCCATAAGTCATGTACATGTGTTGCAGTAAACCTAATTTTTATTAAGGTAAAATTTTATTTATTTTATGAGATTGTGTTTGATGAATCACGTTTGATGAATCACATTTAAATTGGGCTGTAATAAACTGTGATAGTTGTCGGTGAATGATTTTAGATGCAATGATTTAAGAACATTGTTGACATCGTTTAAAGTCTTTGTTACAGCCACCTGGTCCAGGCGGCCCTCCTGCGCAGTACCCGCTTGGTCAAGGACCTCCTGGCGGGTAAGCACATGAGCTGTATTTTTAATAATGACTAATGCTTATACTATTCTACAAGTATTGCAGCATGTATCATGTGTTATATTGTTGCAGTCAGGGTCCACCACAACACTTTGCCCCTCAAGGCTGGGGTGGAGGTGGGTACCAACCATGGCAGAACCAGCAACATCCAAACGACCCCAGTGAGTACTTTCCATTACCTTGCGAAAGAGCATTTGGCTAACTTGGCTCTACACATACCATATTTATGCGCACATAGGCCCCCTATTTTACCAAATGTTAGACTTAAAATAAGGGGAGGCCTATGTGCACGGTTTTAATTTTTTTTTTCTCCCTACAAATTTTAAAGTTTCTCTACTTTAGGTATGTTTTAATGCAGTACTACAGTGAAACCCCTTATTTAAACTTTTCAGGGGGACAGTGCGAAAAAGTGTAAATAGCGAGAGTGTGAAAATTAAGGGAAATCTCAAAAAACACATTCAGCTTACCTTATTTAGTACAGTAGACCCCCGATTTAACGAACTCGGGAATAACGAAAACAGCGATTTAACGAAAGGATTTTCAGGAACCTCCAAATATAACAAAAAAATGTATTAAATAACTAACTGAATTTAATAAAATAGATAGTTAATTGTAATTTAAGTCCTTTAAAAATACTAGCACCGACCGCAGTATATTCTTATTTCTCAGTAGAAAAGTTTAAGCCATCTGTCGAGAAACAAAAAAAATCGTTAAAATTTGTTGAAAACTTTGGCCGCAGGAATGATTTTGATATACGTGCGGGCGCGGCCGAGCGAGCGCTGCTATGTTGCATAAAAAGCACGCTCCTAGATCCTCATCCTGGCGGCTAGCGAGTGAACGGGCATCAAGGTACCCAGTCTCCACAGCGTGGTGATGGACAGTGCAAGAACCAATTCATAGATAGTGCTTCGCGTCTCCGTTAGAATGCGCTGTACGGTAGCGTGATTATTCACACTCACATCCCGTGATAAAACAAGCGAGTTTATAAAAATTAACGTAATGTTATTTATGCAGACTTTTTACAACGAATTTACTACCGTAAACGTAAATAATTAGTTTCTCCGATGCTAAAAAAAATGCTCGAGTGCAAAGTTTTTTTTAGCTATTCAAACCGAGTTTGTTTCACTAGCGCGGCTGCATACAATCTATAATGGCCGCCGCCGCGCCTATTTAATTGTTATTTTACCGTTGTCTTGCAAACTTTTAATCCAGTTTTCCTTGCAGTTTTATTTTTTACAATTTTTCGTGGGAATTTCCTTAATTTTGTTGGTGGGGCAGGCGGGAGATGGACGAAAAGATTGACGGCTGAACGGTGTTAGTCATCACGTCTCACGTGTTGATGGCGCGCGCAAGAACGGCCTAACTCACCATGTGCACGCTCGCTGAGCGATGCACTAAAAGGTTTTAAAAGTTTTATCACCGATTTTTTCTTTTCTTTTCACGGCTGTGGCTTACCTGTTGACGGTAAATGCGTTTTGTTATTGTTTTGAGCGAATATACTTTTCAAAAATTTTCTTAAATTTCGCCGAAACATGCCCGAGAATTTCACAATTTTTTTGTTTATGTGTGGAAAAGGGGAGTGGGGGGATGAAGTCGGATGTAACGAAACATCGATTTAGTGTAAACATTTTCAAGTCCCATGGCATTTCGTTAAATCGGGGTTCTACTGTACTTTTATTTTTTTGTTGATTAAAAAACTCTTACATATAAAATCTCAGTGATAGTATTCTTGCAGCAAGGCATTTATCACATTTTGTCACATAAAATTTGGTACATTTTAAGTTTCGATTATCGAAATTAGGTATACTCTTATGGGAAGATTTATGGGACGTGCACACTCCAAGAGAAAATCTTAAATTGTTAGATCCGATTTTTTTTTATCGTATGGTTGATACTGTTCAGCATTTTACAATTTTTAGCAAATGCTGTCACTAATTTAGACAAAAACAGAACGCATTTCAATGGAATGAAAAAAGTTCTTTTATTCAGATCGACACCTATGTTTCCAGGAATTCGTCACACGCCTCCATTATTACAATATCAATTTTTGTTTTATCGAAAATGTCAGCTACACTAAACCCTCGATTTTACAAATACTGACTGTTCCATTTATGACATTCGTAAAATCGCTACCTTCGTAAAATCGATTGAGGCCAATTTTGCCCTCAACCCCTTTACCAAATTTTAAAATGGCATTTTTTCTGCAAAGTATACCCAGTGGGATCTCGATTTTCGTGGCGTTTTGTGGAAAAGTAAGACAAGTTGTCATTAAAATATAAATTTATATCACAAGACTGACGTTTTCCGATTAAAGTGGTACCCCTGAACGGTACATATGACCCATCCTTGTCCTGGAGAAAAAAGAGAGAAAAATAAACACCAAGCACAGAGTGTCTTCTCGCGAATACGTAGTCTGACATCCATATCGTTTCACACGAAAAACGGCAAATAATAACTTGAATTTAAGTTTGTACCAATAGACAAACGTCTTCCAATTAAAATCACACCTACGAACGATCGATACCACCAATCCATGTCACAAAAATAATAAAACACAAAGCACGGATGCCTGATCGCGCTCGTGTAGTCTTGATGTCCGTAGCACTGCAAGGAAAAATAAACCAAATAAGGATTACAGGACTCTTGTCAAAAGAAACTAAAATTAGTGTTACACTGAACATTTTTTCGGAGGCCGCAGGGCTGGTGTGCTATCCTTTCCAACACGAAAATGAGAAAAATCATCAAGTGAAGTTTGAAGACAAGCCTTTGTGCTGGACTATGTTCGGTACTGATGCCCTTTTAATGATGGAACACCACGGCAAGAGTCGAGTTAATGCAAAAACGGTGCCGTCAACGAGTCTAAACTTAGTCACTTATGCCGTTCTTACCCGTTGCCCAGCCGTGTTTACTTTCAAATGGTCGCCTGGCTGATGTGTATTGCTGATAACGCGTCCCACCCTCTTTCTTTGTCTTGCTTCTAGCGCGCAGTCATGCACGCATACGTACACACACTCTCTCTCCCCTCCCCCCATCACCCCTAGGGTGCAGTATTCTCACGCAGACAAAAGACACGTGCATCACGGAGAAATTTCATTAGGCCGATGCCCTGACCACAGCGTCGGCGCCAGAAATCTTACAGCCTGGAGGAGATTGAAACTCAAGAAGTTTCTCACTTCACCAGCAAAATTTAGTAAACTACTAAAAACTACAAAAACTCGAAAAATAACATGCAAGAAATGTGATTGACATTTTCAGTGGTTTGGTGCGGGTAGAGATGGGAATACGAAAAATCCTGTGGTGCACACGGTAATAGAGAATATCTTTACCGGAAATATATACGTTTGAAAGCGGGCTGATTTAGGCTAGGGGAAGGGGAGGGTTTCTGGTTAGATGTCTGCAAGATATTTTCCGTCAGTTAGGGGGGGGGGGGAGGATATATGTTGAAATTTCCTGGGAAACGTGTTGCAATTTGATTCCCACGCTGGTGTTTGGAAGGTATGTGGGTGAGGGGGGTGATCTGCCGGCCATGTGACAAGCATGTAATTCTAGCTGTCCTGCCTTGTTATCTACGAAGAGTAAGTTTTCACTTCATTAAAAAGATATGAAGGTAGACGAACTGTGTAACGTACATAGTGCTCACCGGCTGAACCTAACTCTCAGATGTGCGCCATCACATTTTTTAACAGCTTTAACTTTTTTTTTTGGACGGTTCCCGAGAGTACCGTATTTACTCGTGTATAGCCCCCCTCCGTGTATAGCCCCACCCCCCAATTTTTAATACTCGATTTAAGAAAAATAAATATTCCTTGTATAACCCCACCCCTGATTTTATACTAGTAAAGATGCAACAGAAGCAAGATACAATGGTAGAATATGTGCCGATATATTTAAAAATAAACCGTGTATCAATATCAATTCATACCTTAAATGCAAACGTGAGTTTTAAGACGTGCGCGGCAAATGCTGAGCGGTAGAAAGCTGACTTGGCAACAGCGCGCTGTAGCGGCAGGCTGGCTGGCTGAGAGCACGCACGTAGCTTTGTGCTGTGTACTACAGTCAGTCGCCACGCCACTCGCCAGTCTGTTACCGTACCGTGTTTGTATGCGTGTGGATTGCTGTTCCCGTTTCTTATTACCTATCTTCATTAGTTCGTACGGGATACTACGATAATTAGTTCGAGTTGCATGGACTATCGCTGCGATGGAAAAGAAACGGTGTAGTTTTACGGCGGAATTCAAACTGAAGGTCGTGAAGTATGCATTGGAAAATTCGATGAAGAAAGCTGCAAAGAACTTCGACATTGATCGCAAAAGTGTACGTACGTGGTGCCAACAGCAGGAGAAGCTGAAAACGGCGCCTAAAGATAAAAGAGCTATTTAAACCTTTCAAATACTGTTTATGCACCACCTCACTCTAAAAAAAATAACACCTGTTGAATGGCCTAGCGGTGCACGTCAACTGTACCAGCTGTGATCTGACCTTGGCCTCTTCCACTTCAAGCATCGATTTATTTTTTTCGGTCGCACAGCAACACAAAAGATTTAGCTGCACATTGCGGGGCCGGCATATCGGCCACGCTCACTGCGGGGCCGGCATATCGGCCACGCTCACTGCGGGGCCGGCATTACGGCCACGCTCACTGCGGGGCCGGCATCACTGCCACGCACACTGCGGGGCCGGCATCACTGCCACGCACACTGCGGGGCCGGCATCACGGCCACGCACACTGCGGGGCCGGTCTTGCCGGCTTGTCGCTTGTTTCCGTAAATAAACAAACGGGGCCAGTCTTGCCGCTTGTTGATTTCGTAAATAAACAAGCGGGGCCGGTCTTACCGCTTGTTGATTTCGTAAATAAACAAGCGGGGCCGGTCTTACCGCTTGTTGATTTCGTAAACAAAGTAAAAAGGCCTAACGAAATTCTGTTCAATATCAATTAAAAACACCTCAATTTTTTTTTACATTTGTTTCGTGTATAGCCCCACACCTCAATCGAAACGTAAATTTTAAGTTAAAAATGGGTGGGGCTATACACGAGTAAATACGGTATATTCGTAAAATCCAGGGTTCGTAAAATTGGGGATCTAGTGTATTTATTATTATTACATTATAGTTTTAGAACAATTGAAAACACACTGCATTAAAATGGAAATGATTTGAAACACAACTGTTTGTAATAAAACATTTTCAAACACATTTCGAAAATTGAAGGTTAAATTTACTGTTATTTGCGTTTACAATGACAAACGTACGTAAAGAGATCAATGTTGCCAACGTGAATATACCGTATTTATCGGAATATAGGACGACTCCACATATAAGACTAGTCATGGTTTTGAAGGTACAAAATCTTGAAAAAAAGTAAATTACTGATTTTGGAATTCTCGACCGAAAAATATTTTTTTTTGCCAGAAACATAAAAAATTTTTTAAAAATATTTTCAAGTACCGGCATATAAACATCATAGTGGACACACAAACTAATAACATTGGCTACTACTACCCCTTGCACGCCCAATAGCCAACATCTCCATTTGCTGGCAGGTGTGCACGACTTGGCAACGCTGGACTGAAGTACGCTGCGCACTGCATGGCAACGCTGGGCAACAACAGCTGCTTGCAAGGTCATCGCATTAATGTGCGCTACTGTTGTCCTCCAGACTAGCGCTGGACAAACAAATGAATGTGTGGTACGGTACCTAGATCCTCGTTTTCTCTGCCCGAGAGTCTTGTGCTTGCTAGACAAAGGATGAAAGCATGTAGACGTAGATCCTTGTTTTCTCCGCCCGAGAATTGTAGACTGGTGAAACAAATTATCCCGGCACACCCTCGCATCGATTGCCGCTTCTTTGCGGGGGGGAGGGAATAATACAGACCAGTAATGGTAAACAAGAGGATAGGAAGCGAGTCTACAGGAGGGGGCGGTTGGAATGGTCAGTGTGACGTCAGTGTGTTGCCACCGTTGCCAGACTTATGCTACGCTAGTAGCCCACGTCTGCTTAGCTAGCATCAGGACTGGCTTTGCATGTATTGCACCTACATTATGTCAACGTGATTGTAATAGAAGATTTTATATACATTCTTGCTATTTCTACCTCTCAACAAAAAAAAAATTCAAAATAACATTTTTTTTTTCGAATAACCGTGAGTTTCAATATTTTTTTTTAAACAAACATTTTTTGGGGTACTATATTCTCAGCGACATAATGTCATTGTCTAATAAACACATTAAAAAGTTTCACATTTATACTTTAACGTATACGGTAATATTCGTGGACGAATGACGATGCCATGTTGATTATTCATCTACTTACATGAAACTAATACATGCGTTAAAACAATGGCACAGTACACGCACTTCAATAAATCTCTGAAAAAATTTTTTGTGTATGCACAAAAGAAAATAATTCTTATCTGAATGCTAAGTTTTATAAATAACGCTATCTTGCTAGCATAATATGGCTGCGTTGGGCGGGACTGCTACCGCCAGGAGACAAAGGTGGCACAATTTTCTTTGTGTGTAGACACGTCGATATAGAGTCGACTCAGTGCGAAGTATCGATCTCAGCGTATCGCTGCGATGCTTGCTACGTCAGGATTATCGTTTGAGTTTCGCGGCAAGAGCGCACCACCAGATGTACGGGATGCCGCGTACTATCAATTCTTTCTCGCAACTCTTGATGTTACTTCAGAGCAAACCGAGTTGTTTACGTGACAAATTCCGCTTACGTATTGCCGTTTTTCTGTCATAATGTACACAACCGTGTAAATGCTCTCGTATTAAACGAATTAAATATGTACGTATTTAATACAGAAATTGAAGGTGCACAAAAATACTGACTTTATGGCCGTATTTTCGTCTTAAGGGGGCAGTTTACCACAATTTTCATTTGCATTATTTTATTTTGTATTTGTACCAGATATTTTTTTCTTGTTTCAGACACAAAATGTGACTAAATTTGGCTGTTTTGTATTTTTTATCTCTCATAGTTTTCGCGTACTGGCGTGTTAAATTCTTATTTTGCACGTTTCCGTTTTAACGACTACACTAAAACCAACTGATATACCAAACTCAAAAAAATCACAGTGGATAGACATTGCAGGCTACAATGACATGCTCATAAAGTTAAAGAATAAACATTATTTGTATTTTAAAAACAAATATTGGACTTATTAAATTTTTATTTGCAGTTTCAGCAATTTTTTAAAATTCAAATAATTTTTATTTTTAAAATTCATGACTTTAACAAGCCATTACGCGAAAACAATGACATATAAAATTTCATAAGAGTCAAATTAAGTCACTTTGTGTCTAAAATAAGAAAAAAAAATGTCTGGTGCAAATAAAAAATGAAATAATGGTGATGAAAATTGTGGTAGACTGCGCCCTTAACGAGGTTCCGCTGTACCTTCCTCCCAGCCATGACACTGCGTCGTTGCAAAAACGGCATATGGGCAGACCCTGGGATTATTTATCCTTTTGCGCACCAAAATAATGTGACCCTCCATATAATGTGAATAGTGGTTTGGGACCACTGAAATCGGCAAAAAAGTATCGCATTATATGCGAAAAAATACGGTAATGTGATCTGTGCTAGTAATTTTAACGGACTCTAATTACAATTAATATTCCTTTATCAAACTCACTTGGTTATTTATTACATTTTTCTCTAATTTTTTTAAGGTTCCTAAATACAGTATCCTTTTGGTAAATACACTAGACCCCCAATTTTACGAACACTGGATTTAACGAAGGTAGCGATTCTACGAATACAATCTCAGGAACCCTCAAAAAAAAAAAAAATTATATGACAAAAAAAAGGAATTATGTTAACAATGAATAAAACATACTGTATCTAATTCACGGCATTAAATTATGAATTGTAGAGTTGCAGTTATTACGTGGTAAGTCACAATATTAAAAATAAAACAAAAATAGCGAAAATCTGATAAAAAATGCGGCAGTGACAGTTTGAAAACCGCGCGTCGGCGGCGCCTGTGCCAAGCCGGCCGGCCTGTCTCCAACTACGACGTATTAGGATCTATATTGAGGTTGTACTATATACGCAATGTTCCAGCAAATGCGCATATACCTATAGTACAGCCTCCTACGGTGTTTCACGACGTCTTATATCTCTCTCGTCTCGCGCCGAATGAGTACTTTTTTACACGAACCCTATAATGATATTTTTTTTATTGCGTTAACACCATACGTACTTAAAACAATAAGCTTGGTGCATAATTTGCTTCAACAATGCGTTACTGTGTGTCGTAAAACGTGGGCTTCACAAGTGAGCACGATAAATAGCGCTACCTATTACCCTAGTGTAGAAACATTTGTCTCCGGGTTTGTCGAACTAGGAAAATAAATAGACGTTCGTGTATTACGTAATCCCGGAACTCTTATTTATTTTTACCGCATATACTGACTGTGAAAGTGATTATTTTCAGTCACTTATACATGTAATTCTCGACGATTTTAGGTAAGAACATCACAAAATGGCGATTTTGGAACAACGTCTGTATATGCTACGGTGCCGCTATCTATCTGCCATCTTGTGAACGTTCGTACAGTTGCGCTATCTGTCCGCTCTGCATGCTACTAGTACAGTGAAATCTCGTTATAAAGAGTATGGTATATAACATTATCTGTCCTATAACAACAGCTCTATAATGCACCATCTATCCACAATACATGAAAAAATATTTGGATATAACAACAATCCGCTATAAAGACAGTTTTTGTTGCCACTTACAGTTGTTGTTATAGTAAGATTCCACGCTACGTTATCGTACAATTCATCAACGTCGAGTGAATGTTTTTACGTTAAGTTATATAAAACTGCGCAATGAATAAATACATCCGCTTATTCCTTCTTTCTTTGGTGAATAATTTACAAGGGCATTTTACTAGTAAGGTATGCCAAATTTTATTTTTCATTATATGCTACGCAAATCGTGCTATTCGCTCGTGAGAAGGCACTCGACAGCTCGGTTTTCTCTTTTTTTTTTAGGACAAAGGTCGATCATATGTATTGTTTAGCAGTGTTCTTTTGATCGTAAGACGTCTGCCTATTGATATAAATTTATATTTCAAGGATCACGTAAGTTATTTTTCTGTTAAATGCTACGGAAGTCGGTCTATTCGCTCGAGAGAAGACACTCGGAATCTCGATTTTCTCATTTTTTTAGGAAACGGATTGGTCATGTCTATTGTTTAGCGGTGTTCTTTTGATCGTAAGACGTCTGACTATTGATATAAATTTATATTTAAACTATCGCTTACTTTATTTTTCCGTTAAATGCTACGGGAGTCGGGCTATTCGCTCGAGAGAAGACGCTCGGAATCTCGATTTTCTCATTTTTTGGGGACAAGGGTCGGTCATATCTACCGCTCAACAGTGTGACGTCTGGCAACTGATATCAATTTATGTTTACATTATTACGTTAATTAATTTCCTGCAAAACGCTACGGAATTCGGGCCAAGAGACACTTTGCAGAAAAAATTTAATTTTAAAGTTTTCTGTTAAGGAAGGGGGTAGGGGGGCAAAAATAAGCCGCTATCGAATTTACGAAGGTAGCATTTTACGAATTCGATGAGAGGAACCGTGAGTATTCGTAAAAATCTGGGGTCTAGTGTACATATCTCTGTTTTCGTTATTCTTGAGTTTGTTAAATCTAGGTTCTACTGTAGTTTGAGCTGACTGAATGGTCTGTCAACACTAGCATTCCACGAGGTACATACTATCATGGTGGCTCTTGCTAATTTGCAAAAGGTTGCAAAATGTTTATTATTCTCCTCATATTTGAAATCTTAATGCCAAAAAGCATCAACTTTGTCTATTTGACAAATTTATTCAGGTAAGTTCCTAAGTTTGTTATCAAAAATTTTGCATTGAAGGAATCAAGTTCTCCTTTAGGAATCACATTTGTAAATACTTTGGATAGATTTTTCATCTTCATCAGTTTACAATGATACTTTTTGGCTTGGTAGAAACATGTATGTCCTGAGTAGGGAAGTGCGAATAGTGGTTTTGATAATTTAAGAATGTTTTTCGAACGAATATTAATTTTCTACATGTAAATAACTTTCAGTAGTATACATTTTTTTCTACAATTAATTGTTAATTTATTAAATATTCATTATAAAGAACATCTCTTGTAAATATACTATATAACATTTAAGCATTCACTGATGCTATAAAAACAAAAACAATTCAACTGGTATTCTCATACTGTTGATGTTATTGTTTTCTGTGGTAGTCACTAGTTTTATGTACAGACTTTTAGGACAAGTGCTACACTGGTTAAATGATGATCTAGGCTAGCATTATGTGAGGTTATAATTCTTTTTAAAGAACCATGCTTGCACATTAGGATGTGCGGGATCCCGAATCCCGGGAAAAACTTAGAGGGCAGGGGGGGGGGGAATTTTTCCCTTCGGGCACGAAAATTTTTACTGACTTTTTTCAAGATTTTTTTGGTGATGGAATATTAATGCTTTTATACGTATTTAAACACAACCATTCCTTGATACGGCAACATAATGCCCCCTTTTCACTGCATAAATGTAAATGGGAAAGGTGTATTGAACTTTTATGAAGGAAAACAGACGTATCCACAAAAATATTTTAGTTATGTCATACATAACCACGTAACACTAACGTAAATTTGCAGGATGAAATTTGCACAGCACAGATTCTTCAGGCACTTCAAAACATAAAATTAATACTTTTAAAGTAGTTTTAAATCCTTTGAATACCTTTTCTATAGCGTTATTCGTCCGAGTCGATACGTTGCGAAGTGCGAACACTGTCGTAGGTTGCGTCGCGAAACGGAGTAATCTTCATGGTGTAATCCAAGAGCAAGGTGTAAAATGTGGGCAAAAACATTTGTGAACACAACTGGAATAAAAAATTCACTACGCAACTTAACAGTTGCCGAACCAATCTGACTATTTAATGCACATTTTTTGTAACAAAATTTTTTTCAAAGTTTGTTGTTAACAATTCAGTTAATGATGCGACGGCCATTTTCTACACTTCCGCTTCGCTGCTGAAGCATGCTAGCGATGAGGAAATGTATGCATGAAGCATTACATGGGTTTCCTAAAATTTGTGAGTTTAACAATAGCGTTGATTTTTTTTAAGTAAAAATTAGTAATATTGTTATATTTAGTGACACCGCAGGTTTTAGTGAATTCTAAAACATTGGAATATTAATACCGGTAACAATATTTATTATTATGTTGGTGACATTGATTGTGTTTGTTATTGTCAGCAAGCTGTTACCGTTTTCGTTTGAGGGACTTCTGTTACCGTTTAATTTATTAATGCTAAAATTAATGAACTTATAGTTGTATTAACACAATCTTTTTTTTTTTTTTTATAATGGAAAGCGCCAACGAAATATCGCACAAGTCAAAAGTTGGTGTTTGGAAATATTATGTTAAAAAACCTAACCAAACAGCCACGTGTGTTTCATGCCAGAAGGTGATAAAAACAAATTACGGAAGTACTTCTGGCTTGATTCGGCATCTGGTTCATCATCCTGCCTTGAAAAAGGAATTTGATCAAGCTCAGGTTAAGCAAGAACATAGTGATCAACCAGCCTATTCCAGTCAATTAAAACTGTAAACTGGTAATCCATTATCTGGGTATACCAGCAACTGAAGCAGCAAGTGAGAGGGTTTTTTCATCAGCTGGCAACAGCATTTCATCAAAATGTGAATCCTTGGCCACACAACATGTACAGGAATTAGTTTTTCTTCATGAAAACGATACCTTACTTTGAACAGCAAATTATTTGAATTTTAAAGTGTGTAGTTATAATATGCTGTATTAACATTTAATTATTGTCGAACATCATGAAAAATTTCACTTTTATATCTTATTTTAGGCTTTTCATGCTGTGCTTAATTTTTTTATAGTGTATTATTTTGATTTTTAAGAAAAAAAAAGGATATTAGGAATCACAATACAAACAGTTAAGCATGACTTAATTTTTTAAAATATTTTTCCCGATCCCGTCCCGATTCGCGCGGGAAATATGGTTTTCCCGCCCGAAAATTTCCCGAGGGCAAAAATCCATTCCCGCACACCCCTACTTGCACACTAAGAACCTGATGCTACGTTTTGCCCCACAGATGTCAACCCGTCTTTGTGAAATACAGCCTACAATAAACATGACTTACATCTTTAGAATACCAGTATAGGTTATCCCACAAGCGAGTGCACTTTTTGACAGTTCTGCTAGCATATTACCTTATGGTCAGTTGTGCATTACTATTTGGTTACCAAAGTTGTCAAGTTTGTCAACAGATTCACTGCCAATTGTCCTTCCACAAAGTTTGTACATAACTGAACAAAAATTAAATATTGGTTTTGTTTCCGAAATGATAGTTGCGAGCTGTCAAAAAATGCATTTGTTTGATTCTATAGTTTGTTGAGGAAACAAATTGCAGTGAAGTCTCATTACAAAGTACATGAACGGAACTTGAAATTTTACACTTAATACTGAAAATACTTTAAACTGAACATTTATTTAATTGAAAACTTTCTGTACAGGTTCCAGCAAATGTACTTAATAATGAAAAGTACTATAAACTGAAGTACTTTATACTGAGATTTCACTGTATTAGCCTCTTAACATTGTCTTTCATTAACATGTGCTGTCATTTATGGCCCAGCCTAAACTTTAATCACATTCCTAACTAAGGTTTAATGTTGTTCACAATTTTTGTGCACTGTTGTTAATACAGTAAAACTCTGTTAAGAAGTTCCCACTTAAAAAGTTTTCCCCTATAATAAGATTGAATTATATTTACCACTTCCATTACTACAATAGTAAATTTACCCTTTTAAGAAGTTTTTCCCTTTTAATAAGTTCAAATATTTCAGTCCCTTCAGAAACTTCTTAACAGAGTTTTACTGTACATATTTATTTTGTGTATTATGTGCATTACTTTTGTAACTTCAAGTATAAACTCGTCTGAATACAGTATTTGAAGTTGTTTGTTTGTACCAAGATGCTCCAGGTGGAGGAGGGGGCGGTCAGGTGCAAGTCAACCCAGCTACAGGCCAACCAGACTACAGCATCCAATGGGCTGAATACTACCGCTCTCTTGGCATGCATCGTGAAGCAGAAATGATAGAACAACAAGCTAAGGCAAGTATCTAATTAATACTAAACACTTTCCAGTGTGCTTTTTTGATGTTCTTTTAAATGAACATGCTATTTATGGTAATGTTATCCCATTGATATTCCTATCAGTTCTCTGGTATAATTTAGTTGATTTTTCAATATCACTTTGTCAGTTATCAATGAATCCTAATACATTGAAATGCAGGAGTTCATAGTAGCACAAAAATTTGTCAAGATTATGAGTTGTATTATCATAATGTTTACAAAAATAAGCTATTTCTTAGGTTACTAACTTAGCATGGAATTGGTACTGTTTACACAGGTTAGTACCTCTGCTGTTATAAAGCTGACTGTTCAAACTGTTAGGCATACAATAATATGTCTCCGTTAAAGGCTCCCCTTATCAAGATCATCTAATTTTTAGAGCAGTTTTTTGAGGAACCTTGAAAAATTTGGGTCATTAAAGTGTCTAAATTTCGAGGAATATCAAATTTTCACCAACAGGGAAAAGCAGGAAATGTAGGGGATTTTAACTATGGCTGTAAATGTACAGGAATGTTACCTATTTATGAAAAGTTCCAGAAGTTATCTGCCAGGGTTCCTGCAATGCCTGGGAAACTGGGATAGCTGGGAAAACTCAAGGAATTTGACATGTTCAACTATGATAGGGTATGTATGCACAGGGAAGTTTCCATTTAAATATTTTTCTGTGCACTTCGTTCTCCGATGTAACAGGGGTGGGGATGTGTTGTTTGTTGGCTTGTTTGTTGTGTAGTGATTTGTAGTGAGGATGGCTGACCTCTGCTGTTTGTTATTAAATGGTGTAAAAGGAGAATGATGAAGCGAAGAATGTCTGGAACTGAAACTTCTGCTTATCCCTTAGACGCCTTCTATTCGTGGCTACTACTCCAGAAATCGACTTTTATTTTTACATTCCCCGATAACCTGACGTGTTCACCAAAAAAGGTTCACGTAGTGAGAAAACAAAAAAATATATTTATAAACGTTGGCTTTCTTTTATTGACAGTTAACCAGAGGTACATGGCACAGTCTATGCTAAATTATTCGAATTCATTCCAGTGACTTTGTCTACTGTATTTGTCGGCATATAGGACAACCCCGCATGTTAGACGAGTCATGGTTTGAAGGTACAATATTTGAAAAAAAAGTAACTTACTAATTTTGAAGTTCTCGACAGAAAAATATTTATTTCCTTCGCAAGAAACATTAAAAATTTAGTTTATATATTTTTAATGCATTTATTACAGTCGCATAAACATCATAGTAGCATAGCTGCCAACTCGCACGATTTTACTGTACAATGTACAATTTTGTGCCCTATTGTATGGTTGTACAATTCGTGTAAATTATTGTACGATTTTCAAGCTTTTCAATTTTTCCCCCCGTTTGGTTAATTCATATTGAGAAATCTACTACTGAAATCTTGTAATTTCGGTACCGAACATGTGGTATGTAGATCTGACTTAGTGTCGTATATAATAAAGAAAACTCTACTACCGTAGTTACGGGAATTAGTGTGCTTCATAATAGCCATTGTACAATATTATTCACTACAGAATACTGTATTATTAACGCATCGTACGAACGTACCCCGAACATTGCAGAACACACCAGATCGATTGTAGTTGTCTTCCTGGCAAAATGGCCGCCGTGACTCGTGCAAACGTCACCAGCCTGTTTAAATTAGAAGCGTTTTTCCTATTTACTGTGTCCGTGTAGTAATTGCTCAAAAACACGCATCAAATCTTGTGAAATGAAGGAAACTATAGTTTAATTCTTATTTTTCTAGCAAGCGTTGAAGCGTATGTCATAGTTGAGTAGTGTTTGCAAACAAAGTTTTTGCTAAACTTAAATATATCATTTGGTTATTGTAGCGGCGTATTTTAGTGCCGGTACTTGTATCGACGTCACATATTTAATACACTAGACCCCCGTTTTTACGAAACCTGGATTTTACGAAGGTAGCGATTTTGTGAATATACAGTCGAACCCCGCTACTACGACATCGGCAACTACGACAACAACGCAACTACGACAATATTCTCGATGCCCTTCAAAAAAAATTTTAAAAATTAAAATCGAAAAGTGCATTTAGTAAAAATAGTATTTAAAGTAGGAAAGATGTTTTAAAATACGTCTGTAAGCGTGCAATAATAATAGAGGCGGTGTCCGTTAATAAATAAGTCGCAGCTATTAAAGAAAGAAAAACCGGCGAAAAAATCTAAAAACGTCTCTTGAAATACATTTGCGCTGCGACTGGATAGGTAGGCCGTGCGCCTGGTAAGATAGACCGTGCACACAACACCGAAGATAAGCAGATAATGTGATGATGCATCTCTCTTCCGTCCTCTTTCTCCCTCTCCGTTTATGCTCCTACTCACACCACGCGCACTGTGTACGGCCTACGTGTAAAGGCTGTTCACTCTTTCTCTCGGCCGATTTGCATTCTTCCGTCACCTATTTATGATAAACATTTCCGTTTTTGTATTAGACATAGCGTATATTTTAAACTCAACTAAAATTTTATGTCCGCGACCACTACAAAATATATTTATTGATTGCTGTTCTCATGGAAATGGTTTTGAAAAGTGTTCATTTTACCATGAACAGCATATAGCTTGCTCTGTACATAGACTGCGTGCGTAGGAACAGTGATAGCCAAGCAGCTCATGTTTTCCTCTTCAGCCCTTATACCTTCCTTTGTTATCCCGAGCAAGGTCAGTGATTCAGTGAATGAGAGGGCGACACAAAAAAACCCTTTGTTTGTCTCGTGCGTCGCCCTTGCCATTGTGTGTTTACACAGTTCGCGCATAGCTTGGTTTTTGGATACATCTTGTGATATTGCATACGTTTCTTGGCTTTGTTTTATTGGATTTCGACTTTGGATTTTATTTGGAACTGACTGGATTGATTATTGACGACCTTTGTGCGCGATTATATTGGATTACGATTTTATTTACAGTTTTGATTAAGTATTTGTAGGAAATGTTTAGGCACTTTGTATATCATTTAATCAAAAATAAAGATGCCGTACAATTAAAATATTACTAAGTTTCATTTTACCGTGATTTTGCGTAACAAAACTCTGAAAATATATTACAGTGCGCTAAAAAATTACCGTTGCTACATTTAACACTTTACTGTACTACGCCCGACACCAATAATATGTCGCGTTACGTTCACGCAACTCATTTTCCTTGCCGACAAGAAGTTGTGTTTATATTCCTGTGGTTTATTTTTATTTTCTGGTGAGCAGAGAAGTCGAATTAATACGTCTGGGGTAGGTATTGTTTTTATTTTGGTCTGCACGCAGTCTGCAAGTTGCATCGCGCACTGTAAATTTTTCGTGATTTTGAAAAAATGGGTTTATTATACTGTACAATCCTGTAGAAGCGTTTAACGTAATAGAAATATACGTATCGAGCGTTTAAACACTTTACAATCGTAAAATATTTCCAGTTCGCAACTCTAATACTATACTACACAGACTGGCAGTAGCCAGTCAGGCACGAGCTGTGCCGTAGAGGCTAATGGCGCATGAAGCGCCCCAGTGGACCGCTCAGAAACTAAGACTAATAGCTCCGTCAGAATGCGCTACAGTACAAGCTCTTTAGTTGCAGACGCTTGGCACAGAGCGCAGCACACTCGAGTCGATATTCGTCACTCGTGCCGCTGCGGGCCTCGCGCCATCGCCTTTTTCAATTTTTATTTCTATATTTCAACACTAATTGGGGAGGGTATTATAGGCTTATCTAATATCAAAATCTTCAGAAAAAGTCGGCGGTTAATATAAAAACATTACTTTGTTTTAAAAAACCGTGTTATTAATGAGAGTAACACTGATACACGGTATTAGAGCAAGAAAAACACCGACTTGAACAAAAAAAAATTTTTAGGGGTTAAAAATGGAAATTTCGGCAACGACGACGACGCAACTACGACAAAATTCTCAAGGATTATCGCTTGTCATAGTTGCGGGGCTCCACTGTACTCTCGGAAACCGTCAAAAAATCGAAAAAAATTATTAAAATAAAAGTTAAAGCTGTTGAAAAATGTGACGGCGCACGTCTGAGAGCAACGTTCGGCCGGTGAGCACTATGTACGTTACACAGTTTGTCTACCCTCATTTCTTTTTAATAAAGTGAAAAAGCTTTCTCTTCGTAGATAACAAGGCAGTGACAGCTAGAGTTACATGCTTGTCACACGGCCGGCAGATCACCCCCCTCACCCACATACCTTCCAAACATTAGCGTGGGAAACAACTTGCAACGCGTTTCCCAGGGAATTTCAATCTATATCCTCACCCCCGCCCCGCCCCCCCTCCATTGACGGAAAAATATCTAGCAGACATCCAACCTGAAACCCTCCCCTTCGCCTATATCAGCCCGCTTTCACGCATGTATAATGCCGGTAAAGGTAAAGATAATCTCTATTACCGTGTGCACCACAGGATTTTTCGTATTCCCACCTCTACCTGCACCCAACCACTGAAAATGATAATCACATTTCTTGTATGTTATTTTTAGAGTTGTTAGTAGTTTATTGAATTTTGCTGGTGAAGTGAGAAACTTCTTGAGTTGCTATCTCCTCCAGGCTGTAGGATTTCTGGCGCAGATGCTGTGGTCAGGGCATCAGCGGCCTGATGAAATTTCTCCGTGACGCACGTGTCCTTTGTCTGTGTGAGAATCCTGCGCCCTTGACGGAGTTATGGAGGAGGGGGAGAGAGAGAGAGAGAGAGTGTACGTATGTGTGTGTGACTGCAAGCTAAATAGAAGCAAGGCAAAGAAAGAGGGTGGGACGTGTTATTAGGACTACATATCAGCCAGCCAGGCGAGGCGACCATTTGAAAGTAAACACGACTGGGCAACGGGTAAGTACGACATAAGTGACTAAGTTTAGACTCGTTGACGACACAGTTTTTGCATTAACTCGATTCTTGCCTTGGTGTGCCATCGTTAAAAGGGCACAAGTACCGAACATAGTCCAGCAAAAGGCTTGTCTTCAAACTTCACTTGATTTTTTTTCTCATTATTTTCATGTTGCAAAGTAGAGCACACCAGCCTGGCATCCTCCGTAAAAATGTTGCGTGCTAAACTAATTTTAGTTTCTTTTGACAAGAGTCGTGCAAACCCTTTTAGGTATATTTTTCCACGCAGTGCTACGGACATCAAGACTACACGAGCGCGAGCAGGCATCCGTGCTTTGTGTTTTATTATTTTTGTGACATGGATTGGTGGTATCGATCGTTCGTTGGTGTGATTGTAATCGTAAGACGTTTGTCTGTTGATACAAACTTAAATTGAAGTTATTATTTGCCGTTTTTCGTGTGAAACGATATGGATGTCAAGACTACGTATTCACAAGAACACTCGGTGCTCATTGTTTATTTTTCTCTCTTTTTTTCTCCAGGACACATGTCGGTCATATTTACAGTTCAGGGGTACCATTTTAATCGGAAGACATCAGTCTTGTGATATAAATTTATATTTTAATGACAACTTGTATTGCTTTCCCACAAAACGCTACGAAAATTGAGATCCCACTCGATATACTTTGCGGAAAAAATGCCATTTTAAAATTTGATAAAGGGGTTGGGGGCAAAATTGGCCTCAATCGATTTTATGAAGGTAGCGATTTTACGAATGTCATAAATGGAACCGTCAGTATTCGTAAACACGAGGGTCAAGTGTAGTTGTGAAACGAAATGTAATGTATCGAGGCTTCTTACTGACCTTCGAAAATCCTTGTCACAGCACCAAAATACAGTAAAACCTCTATTTAACAAAACTCAAGGGACCAAAAAATGACATGTTTGTTGTAAGGGGGTTTGTTAAATAGAGGTTTTATTCGACTGATTTCTACTCGACATAGAATTTCACGTGAACTACAAAACTTTGGTCGACAACTCACAGTATATCCTGGGAATTATAGATGCAACCAAAAAAAAGATAATATTGCTGAGATTGCTATTTATTTTAAAGATTATGAACAACTGAAAATGTCTTGCACATGGAACTTCACATTAGGTTGCCATGTTTCTAGAATATCAGAGTTACACCAAGCTCTTCACCAGATAACCTCATAGTGTGTTACAATGATTTTAAATTTGAAATGCCAGTCACTGGATGTTTG
>PNEQ01016909.1:0-15987 GCA_003012365.1 Medauroidea extradentata
GTGCTGCTAGGTTTCCTCTGCAACGTTGCAGCTGTAACGTTTCTGGCACGTGCAGACAACGTGCTGCTAGGTTTCATCTGCAACGTTGCAGCTGTAACGTTTCTGGCACATGTAGGCAACATGTTTGTATAGTCTGTGACGAACTTAGCACATTGTAACGTTGTAGCAACGTTTCCAGCACCACCTGTGCTGTTAGGGATGTAACGCTTTAAGGTATGACAAAACCGTTTTTTTTAGATAAAAATATTAATACTAAAATTAGATTCCTGTGAGTTCCTACAAGAGTTCCTTAAGAGTGCATAGCAGATAAGTAAACGCTGAAAACATCAATTGAGTTCTACGTTTTTTTTTTCGAAGTCAATATGAATAAAATTTCAATGACAATCCTAGAAAATAGTATTTGCCAACTCCATGAATAAATATTTATCCAGAATTACTAATTCGTTACGCGTGATCTCTTGCTCCGCAGTTAAATCCACGAAGTTCTGACGTCAGAGATTGTGCCTCAGAAGTTCGTAACAGTGGAAACATTTTTGCTTTAAACGTTGGCTAAATCTATTGTTTAGGATTGATATCGTTTAACTTTCGCAAATTGGCTTCAAGAAATCTTCAGTAATAGATTATTGCTTTTAGCGTTGAATTACGTACCACACCCTCTTAAGAACACATTTTATTTTTCATGCTGAATATGTCTCAAGATTTTAGGAAGATTAATTTAACCTTTATTTTTACAAATGCTTAGTTATTTACCTTACCTTGTGTCATGCACATAACATATAAGTGACGCCCAATTATTATCCATCACTAAAAATATTGAAAGATGTAATACAGGACAAACCTACCCTATTTCGTGATACTAATGTTTCGAACTTAAGTAAGAAAAATATGTTAAACATTTTAATTGTAATATTATATTTCATACATTGATTACTTATTGTGATAACTTCACATACCAGCTCTATTGGTAATCTAGTAAACTCTTTGTACAGATCCTTCCCGATTTACTTAAGCCCGCAGAGTGGTGTACCACGATCGGTAAATGGACAGTTTACCATACAATTATCGTTGTTACCATTCATAACCGTATAACACTGCATTACTGTACAACTTAGTATGAAATTACAGGAACAAATTTAACATGAAATGCTGCTCCTAGGACAGAATCTTGTATCTCTCATGATTAAATAGTAAGGGAATGAAAACTTCGCGAGTTCTACGACACTCGTGTTATAATTCACTGACCAATGCGTACTTAAGATCTGTATATTTTTTCATTGTCTGCTGCACCAGTGAATAGCAGCTAGTGGCCAAGACTTGAGTGTACGTTGGACAGGGGAAATGAAGAATGCAAGGCTTTTAACTCACGAAATATTCTTTACCAAATTTGTTCGTTACGATTATATACTAAAATAATCGTGGGTTAACTGACCCGTAGAAGAATCTTCAAATGCGACTGTTTATTAAAGCAAGAACTGCTCTTTGACTGCTCGTTGTGGGCATTATTTTTGTTGATTCTTTATTATTAGGGACCTAAAAAAATTCGCGTTTTCTTTTCGCTACAAGCTATAATTCCAGCAGCTGTAAGTTCGTGCCACTTTTGTAACTGACCCGTGACTTATTTGACACTTGCTGGGAAGTCTCTTATCCAATAGTTAAGAAGCAACTAAATGCAGGCCCGTATTACTGCGTCATCAAGCAGCCAATGAGCAGATAATGTCTTCTTGAATACATATATGCTCTTGAAGGCTAGCTTTCACGTCAGTCAACCCGCTATTATTTCCGGTCTCTAAGGTCTGCTAAGGGTAGTGTCAAATAGGTATACTCCCAACTGCAAGACTGACACGAAGCTTCTAAGCTTGTATACAAATGAAAATGCTAAATTTTCATATCTCTTATTATGATTAGGAACTTCTGATTTTCGCGGAAAGATTTCTGCAACAACTTATTTCAATACTTTACATGCACATCTGTACGTGCGTATTATTGCTATTTGCAGAGTATCTTTGTGGAAAGATGTTTCTTGTTTGGCCGTACCAACCATAATAAGATTATTGCGATAACATATGTCTATGATTTGCAGTAAAACGTCTAGGTACGCGAAGGTTAAAAACATTCAGTCACTGACCATGAAGCTGGGCAGAAGATGGACACATAAGGCAAGGATAAAACTGTTGCAAAAATATTTTCACCAAAAACAGGGTTCCATAGTAAGGAATAAAACATTATGATATTCTGCATGAGAAGTGATACGATCTATGCATTACGTGGCATGGAAAGTTCAGGTGTCGAGCCAACGATTGGAATACTCAGTCTTCGATAAAATCTAAACTATTCATCACAGTTCGGTGGGATTTTTGGCCGATTAGAATAGCGGACGTGTATTTATACAGCAATGTGCGGTAGTAAAATACTTTGCTTTCTAACAAAAAAATTAAGAACAGCATTTAGAGTAATAAGGAAATGAAACCACAAAATCCATAAAAATGGAAAACTTTAATTTTATAATTTTTAGTACTATAATATCTAGAGCTCTATAGCAACAGAATTTCAAAAAATTTTCACCTTTTAAATTAAACATAATTTTACTCTCCGAAAACCTCTGCGCGAGTGATTTATGAATGTTAAAATTATGTTAAAATCAAAACACAAATATTTTTGCGTTTAGGTTATCATAGAGTCCTGGATATTATCGTACTAAAATTATAAGAATTACAGTTTTCCATTTTTATGGATTTTGTGGTTTCAATTCTTTTATTTTTCTAAATATTGCTTTTAATTTTTACTCGAAAGCAAAACATAATACCGTCCAGTGCTGTATAAATACTTAAATAGACGTTTGTTAATAAAATATCTACTCGACAGAATAATTTCATTGAAATAAGTTGAGTTTAGATTTTATTAACGATTGATAGAGAGGATGGTACATCGCGAAAAAGTTTTGTGCCAACATACCATTAAAAACGCTGTAGTTAACTTCAACACATATGATTGGGTGATGTACATCTGACACAAAGTTGCTGTCTGCAAACCAATAAGAGGCATCACATATTACAACATCGGGATTCATATTGGATTAGCCAAATAGGGCAACAGCTCCACATACAAGCGTAGGCCAATAATCTTCTGGCATACTGAACGAATCTCACAGTATGGGGACGACTCCTAAGCGAGCAGCTCGGGCAGGTAGGTCACGCAGAGAAATGCTCGGGTAGAATATAACACAGGGGTGACTGCTACTTGACTGCCAGCTCGACTGAGGCAGACAATGCATGTCGGGCTATTCCTGTGTTTCGTTAGCAAGCCATGTTGCGCGCGCGTCACTCCCGTCAGGCTACGCGAATACAGTGCCAGCGTGTGTGACGTGTCGTCCGCAGTTGCCTCGTGCGTCAGACGAAAATAACACCAGAACACAGCCGAAAATACTTCTCTCTATCTACACACTCTACAAAATGCTTTTTATTTTATATGTAAGGCCCTTGGAACCCCAGTCGCAAAAATAACACTTACACTCTAAAAAGTAGTTTGTAAATTTACCCGACGTGGGTATAGGAGCGCTAAGAAAGTAGGTATGGTAGAATAGTTTCCCAGACATCCTTGGTAACACTCCTAAACCTAATTGTAAAATAGTCAAATGCATACTAAAGTTACCAGACTTGTATTGTAACAACTGTAAAAGTTTGCATATTTACAAGACGAAGTATGGTAACTGTCCCATACTGCGTCTGGGATAATAACTTCCTAAACATTCATGGAAGTTATTTTACAGTCTTATCAAAACTACAAAATATATTCTTGTAAAAATACAACGTGTAGGAAGGGTCAGGAAAACTTATCTAATTAAATGACCTGCATGCTACAATCCATTTTCCTATGTATACTCTAGCCCCGTCTATTCTTTCATTGTCTGCTGTTCCACTGCGTAGCAGCTAGTGGACAAATGTTCGGTACTTGGGTATGCATAGGATAGTGGATACTAACATGCAGGTTATTAAATTTTTTTAAAATTTCCTGCCCTTAAGTATAAGTGTGTAAAATATACTCAATTTCATATAAGCTAGGTAAAATTTGACAGCAACTTATGGACAGTAAATTGTAATATTTTATGATTTGTGGCACAACACAAGACAACCTTTGCAGTATAAATACTTAAATGGCCATCTCAGGTTCATTATAAAGCTAAAAAAAATCATGCATTGGGCAACAAATCACAACATATTAAAAATTATTGCCCATAAGTTGCTGTCAGATTTATCCGAACTTATATGAAATTGTGTATTACTGGGCAAATACTTGCATTTGTAATTGCAACAAATAATATTAAAAATAATATATTTGTATTGTAATTGTGACATTGGACTTATATATTAAATAAAGTTTAATCATTTAACTATCACACGTAATTACTTTGCCGTAAGTAACTTCGAACACACAATTTGATTCGTGATTCGTACCTGAATTCTTTGGTTTAGTTACCACTCCCAGACCACATTGACTTACCTGCAATTTACTTTGTGATATATATATATATATATATATATATATATATATATATATATATACACGTACTTTTTATCTTTATTTTGAAGCACGTCATGACAGTTAACATTTTCATGGTAACATAATTCGAGAAAAATGCATTCAAATTCAAACCTTTATTTTGGTAGACTACAAATAAGTTATTTCGTAAGCTATTTGCAAATAAAATCGTAGAAACTATAAAACAAATGATTTTACAACGAAGTTTTTAACGTCTACAAAGGTTAGTGAAACTACAAAGGAATGCGTGTGTAATTTAACAAGAAATATTTACACTGTAGGAGGTATTCACTAGGCAAAATTAGTTACGATATTATTCATGAACCCGTTCTACGTTAACTCTGGAAGTTAGGTACTTCGATTTACTGGAATCATTTGGCGACTCACAACAGCAAACTTTAACACATTAATCTTGTATAACGATAGTGTTGAACTGCAATCTCGTATGTTGAAACAGTGCAATTTCCCGAATACAGCAAATTTGTATATCACCGCTATACCTATATATTGATTAATATATGTGTTATCTAATTTTAAATTTATGTTCTTGCGTGGCAAATATGTCTGAACTGTTACCACGAGATATACTGTGATTACTATGTTTTTCAAGCGCTTTTGTCTTTCTGACATAAGATGTTGCAGTTCAACGCCATCGATAAACAGTACACAATGTCACAGAAGCTATTATAGTATAGCCTGTACCTGAACTTTGAGCAGTCTCATCTTTGGAGCAAGGCAGTAAACATTTTTTTTTTTTTTTTTTTTAATCTTTGGACATGGTAATTGCGCAAGTTTATTACTTGAATTTATGTTGCCACTCTAGAATATTTACTGACATGTCAATTGTACTTAAGAAAATAATAAAATATGTGGGTGTATCGGCGATTATTTTCTGTTCTGGTAAGACGAGAAATTAATAATGTTATGGAAATGCTCTTTGGTCCATTCCAGCAACATTCTCACTTCAAGTGGAAAAGCGTCAGAAAATTAACTCTACCATAAAGTCCATACGTGCACGTATTTGACATAGCTTTTCTACGATATTTTCTGAATAATCTACAGGCTGCGCACGATTTTCAGTGTTCAAAGCATAAATAGTTAATTTTTGTTGTCGTAAGTCTTAAATATAATAACCATAATATTTAAAGAAAATTTGTCAATAACCTGACAGAAAGTGGTTAGTGAACAATTAAAAGCATATGCAAATGTTAGCTCAATAAATTTAAAACTTTAAACCTTATTGCTAATAGTAAGCTAAACAATCTTTTTACCATATTTTGTGGACATGAGTCATTTATGTTTTATTTTATATAGTTTTTTCTCGGGTATATTTAATTTTTGATCCCTGTGAAGACATGGGAAATAGATTTCATGTCTTAAAACTGTTCTGGATGAAGTTCGGCAGTCGGTATTTATCTTCAGTATTTACGTCTTGCGTGAAGGAGAGGAGAAAAAAAAGCGCTAAAAGAGATAAAGACAAATTGCTGCAACTAGTTAGGTTCATGTCTCTTTCCTTCTCCTCGAAACTGCAAACAAAATGGTGCACGAGGTTTATTATTCCAGTAGTCTGATTAGGTCTTCAGGACAAAGATAGTTTTCTAAATGGCACTGTTTTTTTTTTTTTACTTTTTTTCCACTTCGTGATTGCCGATTTCTCCATCTCCACGTGTGAGTATTGTTACAGCCCATTACTTCAATCTCGTTCGTCTCTCCTCCTCTTCTAAAGTCATTTATTCGTGGTATACACATTTCTGCTTTAGAATGACATGAGAACGAACAGCCATTTACTTCAAAGGGTAATGACGGGATTCTTTCAGTCCTTTCCTCCTTAAGCTTATGAGGTCCTGGACAAAAAATACGCAAACCCTCGAGTTCTAAGGGACGCGTATTAAACACACAATTGTGAACATACGACGGTTTACATCCGCAGGAGTTCAATCGGTTTTGATAAACAACATCTGACAGTATTGGCATTCTCGTGGACAGTGTTCTTTTTAGCCTTGCCTACACTTTACAACCAAGTCTTAGATTTCTTTTAAAGAAATATTAACTGTCTATATTAAGCATAGTCATTATTCATAGAGAAATAATTTACGTCACACGATAGCCCTTAATGTAGATATCTTTTTATGTAACGTTTTCTTATGTGAATTATTTATACTTACATGTGGCATTGTGTTTTAAAACGTATGAAACATAATAATTTTAAATATTCGTTCAATTTCTTAATGTGTAGTGCCAAATGTTATAAATTGTTTGACTACTAATAAATTATATTTCTCTTTATAACATGTAACTAACACATTACATAAATAAGTATTTATATCATTCCACTTTTAAAGGTTTTCCTTATAGTGTATTTCATTTATTACTGTGACAATAATGCTTTTATTTATATATTTAATGCGTATTAAATAATCAAAGTTAAAATGCTGTCCCACTTGGGAGTCACGGTGTCTGCAAGTATAGGGATTTGGTAGTTAAATAGTATTTTGAGTGGCTCAGTCGCTTTCATAAAAGAAACGTACAAAACTTATGAACATGAATTTTCAAGTGTTTATGAGCCCCTCAGTTTACTGGGTATTGAAGAAAAATACTTTGAAAGATGCTATATCAATGTCGTTAGCACCGAGGCGAGTAAAAATGTCTTTGGTGGCATTTACGTAGGTTTGACAAATGACTAACCATATCAAATTTCGTATATCATGTTAAGCCGTATCCATTCTCTCGCTAGGGTTCTGGTGTAGGGAGCCCCATTTACTGTTGTGGGATTGGCCAGTTGTTTATGACAAAAATATGAACTACGTAGGCTATAGTTACGTGGTGCATGGTTTCCTCATGCCCATTCTGTGTAACAATATGCTGTCCCTGGATTGTCGTTCAAATGTGCCCGTATCGTGGCGAATTACATTAATATGATTTATTTTTTATTATTATTGTTTTTACTTACAACAAACGTATAAACATTTAACAGGTAGCATTGAAACATGCAGAAAAGATCGAAAAACAAATAAAAATTACACAACAATTTACATGAAGGCCTACACTTGCATACAAGAAACACAACTTAGATACACGTATAGATATACAAACAGAATACGTATATAAAATATAGAGAATAATTGGAACTGAAAAAAAAAAAAACTAGGTGTCAACCTACAGTGAAAATTACCTGAGGAACAAAAGACATATCTGAGTTTTTATGTACAAAATATTTATCGGTTAGTCTTTTTCTGAAATGATAAGTTTTATCCTACTACCAAAGGGCCGAGGTTGCTGAGTAGTCAGGCCACTCGCCTTCCACCAAGGCGATCCGGGTGCGATACCCGGCTGGGTCCGTCCCTGGACTTTCACATGTGGGAATCGTGCCGGTTGATGTCGCTGGCCGGTGGGTTTCTCGAGGACTTCCCATTTCTTCCGCTTTTCTCATTTCGGTGCTTCTCCGTCGTAGGGACTCATTCAATGTCGTCATTCGGGGTACTTAGATTTCTTATGGGCTCCCATTCATAAGATCCGTGTTCGGGGTACTCTCCTCATACGATATTTTTGTCCTAGTACCTCATTATAGTTACTAATACACCTTCTTCTTAAATCACACATTCAGTAGGCCTACAATATTATTTAAAATTACGGAGCTGTAATTCATTGCTAAAAATTGTTTGAAACGAACTCCTCATCAAAAGTTTCCTTCTATGTTTTAGTGTCTGCGTGTATGAGTATCTTAGTAGTTTGTTCATTCAGATTCTTTATTTATGTGCTTATTGAAGATATACCTAACATTTAATTTTTACATAATTTCAATTCAGTTTTAGTTGCTGTATTCCAAACTATAGAACCATATTCTAGTTTGGCTCAGACTATTACACACAAAAGTCATAGTATATAATCAAAGTCAGTTGTGGTTATTGATAAATGTTTAATCCAAACCTAATGCTTTATTTGTTTCTGCAATAATATTCTAAATCTGGTAACGAAAATATAATATTGAATTTAATATCACACCAAGGTCACGTAGATACAGTATTTTTATTGAAATTGTTATTTATGATGTACTTTAATTCGGTACTGTATGTTTTACAAGCCATAGAAATAATTTGATATTTATCCTCATTTATTTTATTACAGTTCAGTTGACACCACTTAATGGCATTTGTTTAATTCTTTAGAAACATGCAGCAATTTATGGTAAGCCTAAATATGGTAATGTAAATACTTAAAACATCAGCATAGAAACGATCCTTAGAATTACGTCGGAAACCAATTATATAATCTCGGGGCCGACTCCACCGGGAATCTAATCCGGATAGCCTTGTGGCGCAAGCGAGCTAGGAGACTAGCGCTCTTTCCACTGGTAGACCAACCAGTGCCCCTATTACATGCCGCTTGTAACAAAACAGTTTCCGTATCATTAAACGTTTCCACTAGTGTTTCGATATGATGCTGAAATGTACCTATGCATATTTGTTTTATTACATTTCTGTTTTCCTTAAAAAAAAAAAAAGAACGAAAACTATATGATTAGTATACTTTTCATTTAAAAAAAAAAATATATCTTTAACATTATGCTCATGTCTACATTTTTAACAAAAGTAAACTGGTTGGATGAGCTTAAAATAATGTGTAATTATATTAATCGTATGTCCTTCACACGCCAATAACCTGTCTTACACAAATTTCACATTATGCGTCAAAATTCAATATGAAAAAATAGTTCGTTATGTAATATGGGGTTCAGTATTCAAAACAGATATTTACACAAATATCTTTATCTGCGGGTAGTATTAAAGCAAAAAAAAAAAAAAGGATCTTTTTCAACGGAATGTCTCAAAAAAACTCAAGAGTAAAAAACAGTCCCACGATGCACAATTCTATGTAGGCGTTTTGCCAAGTAATACGTCGTTCTTTCGCAAAAAAATAATTTTGGCTTGATTTTTTCTTACTTCCATGACAAAACGGGTGATATTTTGGGTGCAAACATCTGAAAACCTTTGAGGTTCATTGCTGACAAATAGGACACAAATTATGATGCAACGTAGGGACCCAATGATTTGAAAATTATGTTTCTGTAATAATGTAGTATTTTAAAAATCACTGTAAAACTACCAGGCGTGGCATTGAACAGTAACTATTAAAAATAGAATATTTACGCTGTTTATTATTAAAAAGAACTTCATTGTGTGCACTGGAGCATGGTGTGATTTATTTTCACACATTCGCTGACGGTTAATTCAGATCTTGTATCACCAAGATATATCGAAGGATGATAAAATACTCGTTTCGTGATTAAAAGTAATCGGGTCCGATTTTCATCTGCGACCTTCTTATTTGAGTGTCCATGGTTTTCCAAAATTATTTCCGGCAAATTATGAGCCAGTTAATTTAGTAGACAACCACCGATATCTCCCCTGTTTCCGCGTGTAATTCTATCAATCCCATTATTTGTCGTAAAGCATCCAATACACTAGCAAATCTCTGCACTGTCTTTGACCGAGCTAAAGTAGGCACAATTACTACAAAAGATCCTCAATTTTCCAGATGTCACAGTCAGCCTGTTCAGTTCCTCAGATTGTTCGTGTTCCTGAAGACATGCCAGTTTGTGAAACGTTGCTTTTGTTGTCGTCGAAGGGAGCCTACTATCATCGCCTGTTCTACATTCGTTGAGTTGTCTTGCCTTCAACTATATGTCGCTGTGTCCATTTGTATGCCTTTATCCATCATTGCTGCCATTTTCATGCACCTTCACTGGTCCTTGCCTTTTTTGACTTTCATTTATAGATTTTTGGGTTTCTGTTTCGTACCGACTATAGCGTCCAATTTCGGACTTTTTTTGTATTACTGTTGCTGTAGACATTTCTGTTTAGACGGTTTGTTTATTCGGTTTTTTCAGTTGCTTATTTTCTCATTCTTTGTTCTTTTTATGTAGTTGTGTGTTTTTTGGGACTCAGCAACAATCGCTAGAAATGACGTAAATCCAACAATACACTTCAGTTTATCACACACATAGAGGTAATATATTGCAGAGGGAACATAACGTCACAAATGTGTATCCAACATGGTTTCAAGAGTTTGGTGTCGTTTATTTACGTTTTCTCGTCGTAAAAATGCAGTCGTGTTGTTTGAAACTCATGGCGTACCTTCCAGAATATATATATTTAGTCACGTGGTATCACCAAGAACTCGGTTCAAAACCTTAGAAGTATGTAGCTAATATTTACTTTTTACAAAAAACAGCTGGGTTAAGGAAAACATTAACGTGGCAAACATTTTTTACATTTGTCGTTCTAAAATTCATACGCAATTATACTATGCGATAATATGGTAGTATGCCCTCCTTAGTTAAAATATTCATAAGGAACAAAAATAACCCAACATAGTTGTGATTACTAAGAAATTATTATCTTCGCTCTCCATGTTACTTCAAATTTCCCGCGCATATTTCACTAAAGTCCCGTGACACGTGTTGAACACACAATTTAGTACGCAACTGTATAGAGGACACTCCCTCTACCCTATATTTACTCTAAGGTCACACGCCATCATTGCAAAAATCATTAAGAGATCACAGTGAATCTCCTTATAACTGAAATCGTAAATGTAATTATACTAGCCGGCCTCCGTAGCGCTGTTGGTTAGGTGCCAGTCTGCGATGTAAAAGGTTCGAATCCTAACACAGGCATGGATGTTGTGTTGTCCCTTCGCCTCATTTTACCTCATTGTTTTTAACACCTCGTTGTTTAAGGGCCTTAAAACCCTCTTCCTTCGTAGGTAGTAATGCTTCGTTTATGAATTATGAATAATATGTTTTAATACAATTGTGCATGTAAGACGTCAAAATAGATTTCGGGGGCGGCTGTAAGAGTCAGTCTTCTTAGTTTCAAGAAATAATTCCTGCGTACTACTAGCATCGAAGTTCTAAGACCACGTAAGTATACAAGAAAAACTAGGGAAATCGAAGTTAATATTACAATCTCTTATTCTTTTAATTGTAGAAATTCAGCGCGATACTATCTAACGCACAGTTTTCTATTCTATTTGCTAAACTCATGACGATTTAAAGAGAAGTATATTTAAGGAGTTATTAGGAGTAAAGTTTTGCTAAAATCTTCGTTCAAATGCATATTCTAGCATAGCAAACATTTTATTTAAATGTAAATTGCTTAGTCATTGTGTATACTACCTACGATTTGATAATCACGCCAACCAGCATGTTCACACAGTTGTGTTGAATACTACTGGTAAATAGACAACGTGACTGACGCCAAGACTTATGGGTTAACGGGGGTTGCATGCTGACCCCTGCGAAAACAAAGCTGCTTCTCAAAGGCGCTCCTTAACATGCGTTTCAGCTAGTTACGAAGGTTTCTATGTCTAAGAAAGTATACATGCCCCATACTACCTGAGACGTGCAACATTATCGTTATTAATTGATGACCGGCTGACTCCACTGACCTGTACATACTCGATGACGGAATGTGATTGCATTACTCACCAGTCTTCGTGTGGTATTGTTCACGAATTTAAACGCCATGCGTGCAATTTGTCACTCTACAAAATAACTTTCATTATTCTTACAAAATATTCCCCGCTAAAATCCACGACGTTGTAGGCCTTTGGAAGACATCAGATGATCTGACAACACCTTGCAGCGAAGTCTGTTATCAGAAAACAGTGCGAAATTTGTTGGGCTATACGTATTACGCCTGCATAAATACACAAAAAATTATTTTACTGTAAGTTTGAAAATTTGACATGCTCATTGGAAACATGATTTTCGTATTCCTCAAAATGTCTAATACTTGCTTATCAGACTGTTGTTTCTTAAAAATTTCTAACGCAATTCGAAAAAAAATTTTGTAGGTAGAAACGTTTGATGTTAAACAAAACTTGCTACAAACATAGCAGAATGTGGCCACTGCTTAAAGTTATACTGCAAGAAGAACACTAAAAATGACTGCACTCTAGTAAAATGGCTTACACGTGTATATAATAGGCTACATTGTATACGCCGGTCTGGGACATCCTTGGCGCTACATTTGTTTTGTGCTTCACACACTCATAAACGCTGTCAATCTAGGAAAATTTCCTTAGGGTTACCCATTTGCGAGGCATTTTTGAACCGAAATTTGACGTCCATCGACGAAGAATCAATAAGTAATTCACTAACACGTGCATCACGTGATATATTACTGCTAACCACTAGGTACTGCAATGTCGTGCAATACTGAATATATTGCAATATAAAAACAATGTAGTTTATAACCGGTGGGAACCGTATCTCATATTTTATTTAAAATACCACTGGTAGTTTCGTTTAAATTAATTTGTCGTAGAAATATACCAGTATTTAAGAACATACATTTTCCAATACCTGTCATAATTTAGGTTTGCGTTGAGCACACATATTTTAAAAATGTTCAAAACATAACAGGCGATAAAGATTCTTTGGCGCTGCACTATTGAAAGTAATTGCACTTGTACTTCTATAACCTGTGTAATTGATACTTTAATACACACGAAAAATAGTTCATGTACTTATAAATTAAAAAATAAATCAATGTAACACTTTAATAATGAATTCGTAAATACGTTTTCATCCGTGAAGTTTGCTGTATTAAATGTTGTGTTATAGTAGCATACGAAAAGTTCTATGACAAGGATGCACCGAAAATGTATATATGCCACCAAACAATCCGAATATTTTTTTTACCGCCGAAGGAAATGAGTTTACACGCCGACAACGTTTGTTTCTATAATCAGTCTTTACATTCCGAATTAACTGCTCAAAGGAAATTATGTGGTAAGCATCCTTGTTACTGGTTGAAAGTGACACTCATGACACTTATTAAGGGTGGCGCCAAACACAAGCTTAAAAATAGTTGCAGTGTGTTCGTAAATATGTTTTCTTTTTTCGAAACTATTCCAAGTTTGCCTACTTTGTCAATGTAAATTACACTTCAAACGATGGCGAAATGCGGTTTCATAGCCTCACCTCAATTAGAAAGAAATTAATTCTGATTCCTTCAAAATGACAGAAAAACAGCTTTTTCAAATATCTGGAATACTATTTACGTTATTCGTGTGAAACTGCTATTAAAAAACGCAATGGATTTTGGCTTAAAACTTTCATCAATTAAAAAAATGGACCCTCCATTGAAAGTGTCAGTCAGGTGAGTGATCTACGATTCCACTGCACGCCGTCTCAGTGTCTTGGGTAGAAGCGATACCGCACTGCAGATGAGCCGGTCAACATCTCCCTTGTCGCCGTGCATCACTTACATATACGCACGGACAGTAGGCGGGCGCTTTAAGTATTGCCAGTTTATGTTATTTATCTGCTCTTAGCACGCTACTGAATGATACCACCGCACCCGTGACAAGGTACGGTTTGTGTGCATATATTTAGCGGAAGTATTCAAGCTGAGCCAGTTATATCATGAACAGCTTTTGCTAACATAACAAGGAAGAAATTACATCTCGCCACTCACCACAAACAGGTGGCTTACGTTTTCTCAGCACACGTGTAACACATTGTTTACAGAACGTGTTAACATTGTCCAACAACTTATGTCCGTACAGTTTTTCGATGAGTTGTTGATTCATTTAAATTAGTCTCAGACTAAACCCGCACCGTTTCAAATATCAGGTTTTCAAGAAATTATGTTTTCCTAAACACTATTTAAATTGAACTTGTATCGAACGCTGAGAATTTTTCACGTAATGAAAACGAATCTCCTAGTGGTACTTGTTGGTATGTAACCTCCCCATTTGCATGTGTCGTGTGTTTATATAATACAAATTTCTGACGTACTTGTAGGTTCAAATATATATTTTTGCTTCACACCTTCAATGGAAATTGTTTGAAAAATTAACTGTGTTTTATTAACAGTGATACAAACGTTATTTTGAAACTAGTTTAGAAAAAGTTTTGAGCGAATTAAAAAATAAATAAATAAATATAGATTATGGCTAAATGCCGTGATGGCGTTTACCTATATTAACTAAGTACAGTACGCAAGTATCCTCACCAGATAACTTCTAGAAAAGTAATATTCTTTACTGTCTGGGCTGCGTTAAAAAAACTGCACAAAATATTAAATACTGAAAAATTGTTGTCGTGAAAGAAAGATGATTATTCCTTAATTGTACAAAACGTTGTTATTATCAGAATTGTCAATATCAGCAATTGTGTTTTGTTTTCGTACTAAAATGTATTACGCAGTAACTAAAGGCAATACTAAAGGTCTATCTTCAAAAATATCACTTATCGTTATTGAATATATTTTTAACGTTAACAATAGTTACCTTAGCCCCTGTGTGGGTGGCAATGAATTGCCGAATTTAGTTCCGTGTATTTTCCTATTTGAGGGCGTTGGACCCGCAAAAACTATTTTTTGTATATTTGTGCCACACACTGTTAAACTTTCACACGTCTGATAACATGCCGTTCCCCCAAATAAAAAAAAAGTAGGCCCCATAATTGTTGCTTAATCACTCATCAAAGTCACAAAATGGCCATTGCGGTACAGAGAAAATTAAAATAATTTAAAAACAAAATATTTCATACCCATACTAAGTGCTATGAGCTACCTTAAAATACATCTTTGCGGTTACAAACGGATAAATTTTGGTATTTTAAAAAAAATTACGAAAATTAGTAAAATTTTGCATAATTATGAGTTGTGGCTGTACTGAATTTTCGAAAACTAACTTTTGTCAAACACGTTTTAAAATGAAATGTTTCACCCACTTACAGTTCCTGTAATTTCGGTTTTGTAAGGTAATTATTTCTTTTTAATTTTTCTTACACAGCAACGGGTTTCCTGTGACTTCGATGAGTGTTTATGTAAAATCTACAGTGCAGCTTTTTGTTTGGGAAAATGACACGTTAGCTGATGTGTGAAAGTTTAAAACCGTCATAAGTAGGATATTACGTAATTAACTTTTTTTCTTACTAAACTATATAGCTTCATATCAACAGCGCAATTTAACTTACACCCGTGAAAATATAAAGTGACGTGTCCAGAGTGTTTCGACATTTCCCGTCGTTAGCCGTTACACGTGGCAATGTAAGAACTGGCTGAAAATAGAACTTTAGCAGCACTTTTTTTAAAACTCACTTTATTTCGAACCGCCCATAACAAAATCAAAGCCAAGCCAAAAGAGATGGAAATTTCATCTTGACGTCATTACTATATGTTGAAAATTTGCCAGCCGTAAATTTAATACTGTAAATTCACGTGTTTGTTAACTATACATAGCTTGTTAACTACACATAGCTCTAATTTGGCGTTGTACGAATTGCAATAATTTTTTTTCCTCGTTGACTGCGGATTGGAATGTTAAAATTGCAACATTGTTACTCGTTTCGAGCACAGCTAATTAGCCTCAATAATATCCACTCTCAGGACGCAGGACTTTGCTGGCGCAGACCACAAACATTCCTGAGTTAAT